>JAQFVV010006377.1:610673-734355 GCA_028023455.1 Epiperipatus broadwayi
GCTTCAATATATATATATATATAATCAACCATTATCAATCCACTTGCAGGATGAAGGTCTCTCCAAGTTCAATCCATCTCCGATTTTTAGCTTCTCTTTTCCACATCACCCCTGCACACTTCTCTTTATATATATATATATATATATATATATATATATATATATATATATATATATATATATATATTATATATAAAGAATTTGAACCCAGACTATTAAGCTATCTACAATCATCCACTCATCTAATATAACTAATACACGTGAACAGATACATATGAGAAAGATACATACATCCACGTGGAAATGTGTATCGGTTATATTGGATAGAGTGGATGAAGAGAACTTGAAATTCTGGGTTCAAAACCTCTTTAATTACATCTAGGTTAAGTATATACATTATACTTGTATTTCCATATATATTCAAATCATCATTCAGGATGTTAAGATGTTTCAAAAACACCTTCTGTGACTAAATATAAATTCTGAACTTCAAACAGCTAAACTTAAAAGGATACCCTTAAGCTCAGCTGTTTGAAATTCAGAATTTTATTTATTCACATTGGGGATTGCTGAATGATGAGGAAAAGTGTGTAGCTCTAGAAAAGAGAGACATTCTTAAATAAGTATGTAATGGATATAGAAAAGATGTTGGATGTGAAGGACAGAGTGATAATGAATGTAAAAGCACATAGTAATGGAAATATTAGTTTTACAGAAAATGAATTGACTGAGGCAGAAAAGAAATTAAAAAGTGAAAAGGCAAGAGGTTTAGATGGATGGGAAGCAGGCGTGATGATTTATTTCAGAAAATAGGGCAAAATTAAATCTATTATCATGCTTTAATAAGATGGCACAGAAGGCAGGATTTCCAGATAGCTGGAATAATACAAGAGTGAGGCTATTATTTAATGGAAAGTGTAAGTGAGGACCATGGAAAGATGAACAATTGTAGACTGGTAGTGGTAATGTCAGTATTATATAAAGTTTTTGCATATATGGTGGCTAGAAGAGCTGCAAAATGAATAGAAGGAAATAATGAAGTGGTATAAATGAACTGAGGTTTTAGAATGGATAGATGTATACGTAATAATTTGTTTGTAGTCAACTTATAGATGTGAGTAGGAATATAGGTAGGCAGTTATATATTATATTTATAGATACAGAGAAGGCAAATAATAGAGTAAATAGAAATATATTATAGGTAAGTTTATATTTGAGAATCAATGGAGCTTTAGTGGATCTTATTAAGAGATTGCCCAAAAATAATTATTATACATATTGATTAGGAAATATAGAATCCGTTAGAATTAAAAGTGAGGTGGAACTAAGACAAAGATGCCCTATGTTACCTATTTTGTTTTTGTTATATTTGAGAAAAATAGAGAAAGCAATAGAAAAACAGGAAAGCAAGGTAGAAAAATACCATTAATAAATTGCAAGAGAGTGTATACATTATGAGGTTTTTATTTTCTGATGATATCTTCTGGTCACAGAAAGTATGGAAGATGTGAAAGTTATGCTGAAGACTTATACAAGAGTAAGTTAAGAGATGGGGATTAAATTTAGTGAAGAAAAATCAAAAGTAAAGATGATAAATGCTTGGAAAAGAGAAGAGAAAGAATTTTTATTGAAGGATATAATGTTAAAGGTGATGAATATGTATAACTATTTGGGAATTGTCTTAAGTAATCAGAAGAATTGCTAGGATGAATGGGAGAAAAAATTGATAAATGAAGCAATGAAAGGAAAGAGACTGACAAAGAAATTAACACTGTTTTCATGTAATAAATATGGTGTAGCAAGAAATGTATGGAAGAGAATGGCTGTAGCAGGGTTAATTTATGATAATTATGTGTTATATGTTAGTAAAAAGGTCTTAGATTACTTAGAAAAAGTACAAAAAGAAGTAGGAAGACATGCATAAATGCAGATGTGTGGATAGCAAGAATTTATATGAGAAATTCAAAAAGCAAAATGAAAATGTTTGGTAGATTGCAATTTATGGATAGTAAGAGACTAGCCATTATAGAATTAATTGAGCTACAAGTAACACACAGACAGCAAAATGGGTTAAATGTAGTACAATTTGCAGAGGATTTGAATAAAGTCTTTATGTCAGTATACTTGTACAAATTGGTATGATTGTGTTAAGAGGATTGTTGAGTGTTATAGTGGCAAAGAATCAGATAGAAGAATAGATGTTTTAATAAAAAATAGGGAGCTGGAGAGACGGAAAACTAGCATGGAGAGTAAAAAGAGTTTAAATATATGTAGAAATAAACAGAATATTGGTTGTGAGTTAATTTACGATAATAGCAAGAGACGTAGTTTAATATTTAAGGCTCAAGTAGGATTATTAGGAACAAGGGAATATACACACAAATGGAGAAATGTTGGTGATTTAGTGTACAAGTTATGTAAGGAAGGCATGGAAAACATTAGGCATTTTCTGATTGAATGATAATACTTATAAGCAGAAAAAGTACAAATAAGAAAGTTGTGGAAGAATAAATAAAAACAAAGTGATTATATAGAAAGTGAGTTCTTGGTTTTTATGCTGGGTTTAGAAAAAAAGATAAGGAGAATCTAGATATAAAGGCCATAGAATGAACAAAGATGATGTTGTGTAAATGGGATGGAGAAGGATAGATAATAATATGGAAGAAATGTAGGGCATAGAAGGGAAAGGGAAAGTGACTAACAGATTTCTCTGGGCATATTGGCGGTGAGACTACTGACTTCGATAAAGGAGAAGCTATAGCACATCGCACTTTGAATGGTGATATGAATGTTTTCTAGCTTTTTCAGCTTGTGTATGCATAATGATATATATATATATATATATCCTAATAATATTATGATTTGATGTCTGTATTTTAAAAATAATATACGTAATTATATAACTGAATATTTGTAAATACAGTAACTTAATAATTAAAAAATATTTTATCCACTTAGGAGCGCTTTCGATTATCCCAGTAATCTGTTTCAACTAAAGCTTTGAAATGCTAACTTTCCCACAATTCTGTGATCTTAACGTTTGCTGCTTGCCTGTTAATCAATTCATATTTATATTTGTTTATTAGCATAGCTTCTTTAATTTTTCTTTTGTTGTTATTTTTTTCAATTTGCAATATTTTTGCACTTTTAATTGTGCAAAAATATTGCAAATTGAAAAAAATAACAACAAAAGAAAAATTAAAGAATCTATGCTAATAAAGAAATATAAATATGAATTGATTAACAGGCAAGCAGCAAACGTTAAGATCACGGAATTGTGGGAAAGTTAGCATTTCAAAGCTTTAGTTGAAACAGATTACTGGGATAATCGAAAAGGCTCCTAAGTGGATAAAATATTTTTTAATTATTAAGTTACTGTATTTACAAATATTCAGTTATATAATTACATATATATATATATGTCCTAGAATATTTTCAAATATAAAATTGCATAAAGAAAAAAAACCATTACGATTAATGATTGATTTTGGGGGTGCATTTTATTATGAAACATGTAAATTAATTGAGAAAATGTTACAGGAAATTCTTGGTTTTGGTTTGTTTACAATACGTTCATCATTTGATTTCGTTAGTAAAATTAATAATGTTGTTATTAAGAATTATGATGTAATTTGTACCTTTGATGTAAGTGAAATGTACGGATCAATTGACAGAATGACTTCTATTGAATTAATTAATAATACATTAAAGTTAAAAAATGTTAATGTTAAAATAATAAAATTTATTGTTGAAACATTAAGCTTTATTGATAGAAACATTTATGCAATTTTTAAGCACGAATTTTTTAAAATGAATAATGGGTGGCCGATGGGTCTTCCTTCAGTTGCCCAAATATGTAATTTTGTTATATCTACATATGAAGAAAATATTTTAAAAAAGGATCATTATCAGAAAGATATTATTTTATACAGTCGATATGTAGATGATGTTTTTTTTTTTGGAAAGCCAAATGCTATTAATGATTTGTTTAATGAATTAAATAATATAAAGGGTTTAAAGTGGATTAAAACAGAAGAAAATTCAATGAGTGTTCAATTTTTGGATCTCAAAATTATTAGAAAAGAGGGTAAACTGGATTACTATATGACTCTTAAACCAATAGCAAAAAGAGGATATATTCCATATGAATCAAAAGTACCAATGTCACATAAAATGGCAGGTTTGAAGTTCTTTTTATTTAGAAATGATAACCTTTGTAAATATGCATCAGATAAAACTAAAAATATTGAAGTTTATTGTAATGAGTTGTTAAACGTTGGATACAATTATGATTGTGTATATTATACTGTTAAAAATTTTACTTCTAAATATAAAAATATTAATAATAATGTTAATTTTTCTGATAAAAAGTTGTGGATATCAATACCATATATATCGAATCAACAGGCAAGTTTCATTAAGAAAATTTATAAAGGAATATGCGATATAGCATTTTATGCACCACCTACATTAAATAAATTAATAAACAATTCAAAAGATAAAACTTTATTGACAAATAAAAATTGTATCATTTACAAATGGACATGTAGGTGTGGTAGTGAATATATAGGTGAATCGAGGTGCACATTGGAAAAAAGAACAAAAGAGCACATATTATTGTTTAAAGGGTTCAAAATACGAAACAAAATTTTCAAAATAGTGAGAAATTATCAGCTTCTGTTTTTTATGACCATAATAAATCATGTCTATATGGTTTTGATTTTTATTATAACAATGTAAAAATTTTGGAAACTGAAAGAAATAACAATAAAAGAAAAATTAAAGAGGCAATGTTAATATATAAATACAAGCAAAATTTAATTAATCGGCAAGCAGCAAACGTTAAGATAACAGAATTATGGGAAGGTTGACATTGAATTATGGGAAAGTTGACATTTTAAATGTGATAGTTGACAAAGCTACAACGTAGTGAAAGCGCTTCTAAGTTGTAGTTATACATATAATTTTTATTGACTTTTAATTATTGTATTTTCAAATATTTATTTATAGAGTTACATATATATATATCTTAAAAACACTGCTTTGTTTTATTACTGCCTTAGTAAGTAGCTTATTATATATTTTGTTTTATATTTTCAGAAATAATGGAGAAACATTTAAAAATAATTATTTTTATACTTTGCATTGCTTCATTACAAGCAAGTATTTCTACAGAAGAGATTCCCAAAGCCCAGTTGGTTCTTCGTCAGAGTCGAGGTAAATATATGTATTGAATACATTATTATAAGCATTGCAATTATATCTGGAAATATGTATATACAAGTTTTAGGGTGAAAAATATAATCCTTGCATAGAATTAATGAACCCTTAAATTTTATCCACATTTAAAAAAATGATATATCGGAATTGTGGAAAGTTTATCTTTATTATTTCATAAATTTGAAAAAAAAAATGTTTGCATTTTTTTTTTCCACTTTGTTTATAGGAGAGAAGAACAGAGGAAAAGTAAAAAAAAAAAAATAGAAATCTATTATTTATTTGCTATAGACATACAGACATTGCTATACATTGTTTAAGGCCTTAGGAGTTTTGAAATTAAAGATCTATTGTTGACCGCTTAACATGTTAATCTGGTAATAGTTGATTATTTATATCTACACAAACAGACTGGAAAAAAATCTTTTTTAAAAAAAATTGATTGCAGTATTATGTTGCAAAATATCATTCTTTGGGAGATAAAAACATGGATAAATAATTCTCTACTTATGTAGTTGTTGTGGCTGTTTTTTTGTTTTAAACTTTTGATGATTTTCTTTTTTAAAAAATAATACTAAAATGGACATATAAATAGTTACATTTATATGGTCTTCCTGGTTCACTTATCTAGATAATTGATGTGTGAATTGTATTTGAAAAGCGGAAGATTTTACTTTACAGTAAGCACTTAATCAATTACATACCTTTTCACATAGTGTTTATTATATATATGTTACATGTCAGATAATGGATAAATAAGTAGAATTAAAGTTATTTAGTATAAAATATTTTGGCGATAATTAATTCACTGTATATTTAAGAAATTGTTTCTTATTTAGTTGTGAAATGTTTCAGTATTAAATCATATTTGTACCATTTTTTATTCATTTATTCCTTTATATTGAAATTTAATATCAGTGTGGCTTTTGTCTTTGTTCTATGTGACATTCAGAAATAGATTTAAATATACTGTATACTAAGAAATAATTTCTAAAATTACTTAGATAAAGAATTAAAAGGTAGCCTTATGGGTGATCACATACGTAAATGCCGTAATGTTTTTATGGCCAAATCCTTCATTATCACATTAGACTAAATACCAGCGAAATCATATTGAGAAATAGAATTGATCTGATTATTAAAAAACATATGTTTATTGATGACATATAGTGATGAAAAAATTACAAATCAATCACTTGGCTCTACCTAATTCTATTATAACTTTCATAAAAACTTGAGGAGGGAGAGTTCACACACATATACACAATCCATTAATTTTTTTTGCACAAATGTGGTCAGATCAAATTATTCCAATACTGATTACATTACACTTGAACACTTAACTTATGTCAATTACGTAGGAGACAATTTGTTTTAGTTGTATTTAAGTTTATATTAAAATAAAATTGCATAAAGGCTCTGTGATTCAATAACAGCTTATAAAATAACACTTAGAATTATTGCAGACAAAGTCAAAATAATTATAAATCATAATAAAGTATAAATAAGATTACTCACACAAATATATGCTGCATAAAATTGGGAATAAAAAAAGGATTTATCCGTATCATTATAAAATAAAAAGCGAGGTCTGATTTATCAACAATATATATATGTGTGTGGGTGCGCGCGCGCGCGCGTGTGTGTGTACATAATGTTAAAAGGAGATTGCCTTGACAACAGTTTCAAATTGTTGACTATTACTGTTACTGGGATTGTCTATATGATGATTGATTTTTAATGATATATAATTATATATCATAAAATAAAGCAGATTAATGAGAGAATAAATTAGGCAAAAAAGTTATTAGGGACTTCTGGTTCAGTAGGTGAGCTGTTTTGGTTGGATTGGAGCAGTTGGCACTTATTTCTTTATGATAAAGTTATAAAAAGTGTTAAGAAATATTTTGATTGTTTAAGCAAAAAGGAAAAATAGTTCATTTTTATCAACTACTGAAGTAAACAAATAAATGATCACTACGTCAAGTTCTAGTAAAACAGAAAAATAAATTAATGAACCTGCCAATATGGAGCAAGTGAAATAGCAGTGGGCAGAAGTTGTGAATAGTCCTATAGAAGAGATGATAATTACCCAAATAAGCTGTTTAAAATGCTGCAAACGATGTTTCTGAAAAATCAAATGCTGCAAGAGAAAAATTATAAAGTGTTACAGAAAAAAATAAAAAGAATTCTGCACAGAACTAATGAAGAGTGGAAAGCATTTGAAGAAAGATTGCTAGAGCTTGATGAGAAAAGTAAGCAAATCATACAAGATTCTGTAAAAAAATATTAAAAAAGTTGAACCAAACCACTGGAAAAAACTATAAAAATCATACAATAAATAATAGAAGATAAGATAAAACATCAATACCAGTGGACAAGTGTGTAAAAAATCAACAATGGCAGGTAGAAAGTAGAAACAATGGGCAATGTTAAAGGCAATGATAAATTTTTATTTTGATTGAGTATTTGGATGACAATATAAATAAAGAAAAATGTCATCTAATCATACCAGATGCTGTAAAATATACTAGAGAAGAGAACAAGAACAAGAGAAATGAGAAAGTGCAAATGCACAAAAAGAGATGGAGGAAATATTAGAAATTTTCATGCATAAGCATGTAATACTTTTTTGTATATTTATTTTTCTTTTGGGTATGTTAATTTATATATTTTACATGCCAGACAATGGATAAGTAACTACAAATAACCCTTCAGATCACAAGCAACTGGCTCATGTATCCTAATAATGACAAAGAGATGAAACCATATAAAAAGAAATAAAAAAATCCAATGGCTTTAAGAAGTTCACCCAAAGTATAGACAAATTAGTATTAAATTAGCATGATTACATGAAATTAGACAATTATGGCAATCAGGAAATATTTGATGATAGTATCAATTACAATCAGATGACAAACATGGATAAGAATTTCAAGTCTGTCTTAAATGTTTTAGTAGGCCAGCCAAGGGATCACCGATAACAAATGCCATCCTATATCCTCAGATGGCCCCAAGTTTGGTCTGCCAACCAAGGCATGCAAGTTTTTTTTGTCTGTTTCCCTTGTTTTAAGGAGCAGGTTGATAATGACATCTTCAATGGGGTGGTACAACCTTTATCTAACACCATTTTGCATCTTGCTGTCCATCTAGCAAAATTTATATATGTCACAAGTCTAATAGTTCCAAATATACCTTTCTTAAAGGCCAACTTTAACTTTATGCAGGACTCATCAGGGTTAGCAATTTTCTCCAGAATAAAATTCCAAAGGTAAGTTCATGAATAACATTGAGTAAGTATGTGATCTATGGACTCTTCCTGTTTATTACAAAGTGGGCAGATGGTTTTAATTTTGTAACCTCTATGACAGCACAGAAATGCACTGATGGGGAGTGCTCCAAGGCTAAGTTTCAGAAAGGTAAATTGGCCTTTTGGATGTGGTATTATTCCAATTTAATGAATGATTTTTATTGAGCTGATGCCCTCATTCCCATTGATGTAATTATTGTAAACAGTCTCATGATTATTATCAGTTTTCACTGATTCTGGTTTTTCCTATTGACATCGTTATCCCTTTATCTCAATGTTATGCTGAATACTACTAGAATTAAATTAATTTCAGTGTTTTAATTACTCAATGGCTTTCACCATTTATTATGCTTTGGTATTTAGTGGTTTTTATGAATGTTTACAATTCTACAATTGTAACACCTAGTTTATATTTATTCCAGAATGTTGAAATTGCACCAAATTGTATGTCCATAATCAGAATTTGAATAATCGATGTAATGGTTAGGATTATATATTTTATACCCAACTTAGATTTATAGTTAATTGCTTTCCTTGTATTATGCTGTGATTGTGGATAAAGTATGTTTTGAAAGATAAGCAACTACAATTAATTCATTAAGAATAAAATATTTCAACAGTAATTTAATTATTATAGAGTCAAACAAATGTTTATTATTTATTTGTTAGACAATTGAGATTTGAATTGTGTCTGTATGAATTTTTTATTTAATTTCTTACATTATTAATTTATTTATTTTTAGTGAAATTTAATATTGGTGTATGACTTTTTTTGGTTTTAGGTGGCATTCTAAAATAGATCTAAATATATCATAATTTAAGAGATGAGTTTAGTATTTGGTTTTTAAATTGAGTTATACATACATAAATTAAAGAAATAAGAGCTAGCATTAAGGGTGCTAATGGGCATAATAAGCATCATGGAAAAATTAGTGTGCCATAATGTTTTTATGGCTGATGATCATTGATACATAAATCTTTCATCATCACATTACCTATAGACCCAACACCAGAAAAATCATATTGAGAAATAGGATTGTCCAGCTAATTAAAAAAATATATTTACTTATAGTGTATGGTGAGGACAATATTACATACAGATCAGATAACATGGTTGCCAATAACTGATTCCATTCTATTTTTAGCAGCAACTTGAGGTGGTAAAACTTATGCATGTACACACATCCATTACATTTGGCTGCATAAGCATGACCATATTAAATCATTCATTACTTGTTCCATCATATCAGCAATAAAATAGCAAAACAAGATGGAATATTTCACACACAAAATAGCATGCAAAGATTCATCCACAAAAATATATAGTGCAGTTAGTAGTAAATTTAGTTAAATATATTGATATGATTTTTTGTAAATCAAAGAGAATCTACAGATCATGCAAATACCAATAAACGAGATGAGTGAAAAAGATCAGTGGATAGTTCTACAATGAATGTATAATAAAAATTCTTTAGAATATATGTAAAGAAAGAAGGATATATAGAGATTTCTTAAATGGAAATAATCCAGATAAGCAAGGTTATAAACAATAGAGAAATTATTCAAAAAGATGGAAAAATTAGAGGAACAATAGAAATAAGATGTGATATGTTGGTCTATTTCCATCATTTATGAGTGAATGTTGAATGTACAGAAAATTTTAAACTTTATTTAAACTTTCCAAATACAAACAACTTGTTAGTAATAACACACAAATAGACAATACAGGTTAGTAATTACACAATTATTTACAACCAAAAATTATTACAATAAAATAAAATATTACATAACAAATATATTGTTTTGAATAGAATATTAATTTACCTTATGCTTTTATAACAATTTCATACCTTCTTAACTAAATGAGAAGTTTTCTAGAACACCTTTTATTGTTTCAAATTAAAGATATTTAATGATAATTAAATATTATAAACAAAAATGGGAAAGACAAAATTGAAATGCAAACACAATCACATACATGTTTTAATATTTTTTTTTTTAAATTGATAACTAATAATAATTAACTCTTTATCTTCCTATAATTAATATAGCTTTACTTTATTTTTGCTGATTTAATGTTTATACTGATTAGTATAAATAAAAAACATATTTTTATTAATAAATAACTTAAATAAAAATGCTTTTTTGTAAGCAACCAAAATTAAATAACAATATTTAATACTAAAAACTTAAACTTAGCTATTATTACAGTTTAATTTAAACATTAAATTTCAATATTCTAGAAGCTATATAAAATAATTCTAGCTTTTAATATCTTTTAACATTAATTTATTATTATACAGGGAAATATATTCTTAATTTAAATTATTAGAAGGCATTTGTAACTACAGATGGTATTTAATAAATACAACAAAAATATAAAATTGATTTTTTAAAAATAAGACTTATAAAGTTAAAGCAGTAAACATCACATTATCACTGTTTCTTACGCTTGCTCATAACTGTTATTAAAATGGGAAAAACTCCCCATACAGCAGTGCCACTCAATGCAAGCCAGAGTAATCAATGGATAATGTTCTTAGAATGGCTTATATAATGAATTGGCTATAAATTCCTGATAAAAGTAACTTTCAATAAAATTAATTTATCGAATAGACAAATTAAATAGCTTGGAGTTTGGCTTTACTGGCACAGCTAAAGGTTACAATTTATAATATTTAAATATATGTATACTGTCTATACTAAACTTAATGTAATTATATTTGCAAAGACTTATCATCTGCAAGTTTATTACATAAATACTTAGAAATTCTTGGAAATATTAAATTGTTCACATACAAAAACTTGTTTATATAACAAATTATGAAAATATTATTCTCACAGTTACTGGTTACTAAGCTTGTTTTCTGTATATGTTCTTGATGATTTGAAACAAAGTGATTCATTTTGTTTGATTTACAGTTACATTTATGAATTTTGTGGAACATAACATTGATTGTGTGGAATTTAAAGATTGTCTATCTTAATATATATCTGAGCACTTATAGTATATATGTGTGGGAGATGATAATCTGGACCAACTGATGATTACTGGTTTAGCATGAAATACGTATATTGGTGATTATTTATCTTTTCAGCATATATGTGCTTGAGTGTATCAGTGTTATTAGATAGAGTGGAGAGTGATGGGTTGTCTAAAAGTCTGTGCTCATATACCCTATTTATTACATATATAGACATATTAAGCCTGTGTTTCAGTTATTACATTGTAGAGATGTCTGCCCATCCTTGCATATGTATTAAATGGATTATGTTCTGTACATGTGGGGTTCAGATTAACCTTAGGTCAACATGGGTGTGACAAGAATCTCGGCCTCAGGGTGGCCTTTGAGCATTCCATCATCAGATTTTCAATTGGATCGACAGTTGAAGAGTTGGAGTGTGTAGTAGATTGGAGCCTGTCCATTAAAGTATGAAGATTGTCTATCTTAATATATATCTGAGAACTTATAGCATATATGTGTGGGAGATGATAATCTGGACCAACTGATGATTGCTGGTTTAGCATGAAATACGTCTATTGGTGATTATTTATCTTTTCAGCATATGTGTGCTTGGGTGTATTAGTGTTATTAGATAGAGTGGAGAGTGATGAGTTGTCTGAAAGTCTGTGCTCATATACCCTATTTATTACTAAAAACTTATTGGAGACTATAAGTTGATATTTAATATTACTAAAATGATTGTAATAAAAACAAATCAGCTTTATTTATCATATACAATATAAATCAGAAAAAAGAAGATATATTTATTCTGATATCGATAAGAAAAAGTAGTCGTTATTGGAAAATTTATTACAAAATGATTCTTTAGAAATTTGTTTATTGTATTATTATAGTTAATGTTTAAAAACATATGAATTATTTATACTAAACTTAATGTAATTATAAGGGACTTGAACTCAGACTTTCAAGCACCCTAAAACTATCCATTCTATTTTATATTACCGATACTCATAACCACATACATATCAAAAAGATAAATGATCTCCAATATACATGTTTATTATTGAATCAACACTCATCAGTTGGACCAGATCACCATCTGCCATACATATATGCAATCAACGTTTAATTTATATTAAGATAGCAAATCTTCAAACTTTAATGGACAAGCTTCAATATTCTCTACTCTCCAACTCTTCAGTCATCCATTTAATTGAAAATTGGAGGATGAAATGCTCAAATTTCTTATTGATGCCAATATTATTGTCAAACCCATGTTGACGTTAAGTCAATCTGACCTCTCACACTCATATAGGAAATTATTTAAATTGAAGTTAAACATAAATTATTAATCGGAATGTGTATGTGAACAGATAATTACTAATATTTAATAGATTTTTAAATCTCATTAGCTAAGCTTTCAATAAAAAGCATCTTTGTAAAAAAAGCTAATTTTATATTGCAATGAAAATGAACCACCGTATGTATGTATATTTTATTAATTAAAAAACTTGAATATATTATAGGTGAATAGCTTTTATATTAATAAAAAATGTCTTAAATAAATAAGGATTAGCAAATAATTAATGCAAAACACTATCAACATATAATCAATAATCTTTCACTTAATACATATTTTTAGACTGCTAATCTGCAGACAATGGAGATGCGACATGAAGAATTATAATCGTTTAATCATTAAATTAATTAGGTTATTAAATCAAAAACATATTTTAAAATCTACATTAAAAAAAAACAACAATTTAACAAAAAAAATAATACGAAAAGCATTAATGTGAAGAATAGTTAAAATGCGTGTTTAAATCAAATTGAGTGTGTGTTTGCACGTGCATATTCTGCATAATCTATTTTAATACATTGTACAGGCTTACACCTGCGCTTATATATGTAATATATGCGGGATTCGAACTCAGACTTTCACACGACCTACAACTCTCAGTGTCATCTTATATTGCTGACTCACCTGATCACTCACACATTGAAAAGGTAAATAATCACCAATACATGTATTTTGTGCTAAACCAGCACTCATCATTTGGTTCAGATTACCATCTCCACACATATATACAATTAGTACTCAGCTTTATATTAAGATAACCAATCTTCATACTTTAATGAGTACTGGTTTAGCACAAAATATGTACATTGGTGATTATTTATCTTTTCATCATGTGTGATCAGGTGAGTCAACAATATATGATGGCACTGAGAGTTGTAGGTCGTGTGAAAGTCTGAGTTCGAATCCAGCATATATTACATATATAAATGCAGGTGTAAGCCTGTACAATGTATTAAAATAGATTATGCAGAATATGCACGTGCAAACACACACTCAATTTGATTTAAACACGCATTTTAACTATTCTTCACATTAATGCTTTTCGTATTTTTTTTTGTTAAATTGTTTTATTAATGTAGATTTTAAAATATGTTTTTGATTTAATAACCTAATTAATTTTATGATTAAACGATTATAATTTTTCGTGTCGCAGCTCTAATACCACAGTACCTAACGTTTTATTAACAATCTTAGATTAGCTTTAACAAAGACACTCCGTATCAAAAATCTGGTGAACAATTTTAAAAATTTAAAGTTGTATACATTACCTGTATACAAATATTTATGTATAATGTATGCATATATAAAGTATATTTGTTATCATGTAGAATGGATGTATATATTAAATATATTGATTATTACATATATACTTAAATATAATATTTCTTTTAGATGATGCTCCACTTCCGGCTCAGGTGATTATAGCTGGATTGTCTATTTTTGCTCCTTGTGGATTTACCTTCGATGCCCCCTTTTCTTTTAAGTATCTCAAGCATGACTGCTTATGTGGCATTGATGGGCGAACAGCTGTAATTAATAAGGATAATTGGGGCTGCCCCGCTGGCTTTAGCAAATGCATTGTCAGAATTGATTGTTTTACTATTACGATATACAATAAAGATGGACCACTTACTGCTTAAATTCACATATTGGATGACAAAGAAAAAGGGAACTTAGATTAAAATTTATAACTTGTATTATTTTTGATTTTATGAACATTTACTGTGCCTACCCAGTACATGTACTTAAAATCTATAATATGATTTTTTTTATACATGCATAAGCACAATTATAAGGGTAGTTTGCGTGTTCATCCATGTTTGACGATGTTTGTGACAGCTAATATGACACCAGACTTTCTAAATAATCGTCCATATGATAACAAGCAAGATCTTATGAAACAAAAGTATTATAAAAATAATAGTCCAGGATGAACCCGGAAATTAAATGCAATCTTTTTTTTTTTGTAAAATTCTTTGTTTTAAATTATATATATATAATTAAACATTATTGAGATTTTTTTTTTAAAAAAATAATTAAAAATTTGATTTTTATATTGTAATATATACATAATATGTATTCGAAGATTATTATATATCTGTATAAAATGTACTCTAGAAAATCAAGATTTCAAACTTATTGTCAAAAACAAACTGTGCATGCGCACATATATATATATAATGTATGTGTATCTGTGTTTATATACAATAGTGCAATTTTAGTTTTAAATCTGGTAGCCAAATTTTAGCTGAAAACATATACATATTATTTCAAATATCTTGAAAACCAAATATTTATAATTTCCTGAGAAAGTGCTACCTATTTAAATTTCTAGAAGGCAGGTAAATTTGATCAGACGTTTTTCCCCTATCCGTCTAAGTTTACAATTGTAACCATGGCACTAGTACATTAGTAGCGAATTTTTAAATAAGCTAATAATATTACAAATGCAAACTTAATTGACTGTCTAAATTTCCATTTACAAAGTAACATTAATTTCTAATATTTTCAAAGTGTAATGCTAATTTGTATTTATTATGAACAAATATAATAATAACATAATATTTACAATTACCAGAAAATGCTGCCGCATATTATAGAATCTAAATTATTTAGTAGCGTTTGTTTAAAGCCGTAAGTACTGTATTATTGGTTGGAAATGGAAGCCAGGTAGAATTAGGCATCAGTTTAAAATATCTTAAATATGTTGTAAATACAAAAAATTAATTCCAATATATAAAATTAATGTTTAAAAAACTATATATAGGGATAGTGTGTATGTATGTGATCTGGAAGGTGGGTGCTTAAACAGCATATATACACACATACATACATACACATTTAAAATAAATAGAAATAGAATACAAAAATTTTAAATCTACAAAATTTTCTTCATGTCCTAGTCTTGGCTTTGCCAATTAAATAAGTAGACCAATTATCTCTAACATCATGTGGTATGCTCTCTATATTGCATTTTTGTAAATACAAGCTTTTTATAAAGCAATGTCACAATATGTATGATTTGCTTTATTGATAATTATAGATGTATATATGTTGTTTTGTTTGTAGATTTTGCTGAAGAAGTTCTATTTAGGCAAAAGTATGCCAGTGAAATGAAGACAAATTATGTCAATTTTAATTTTACTAGTATTTTATTTCTCTTTAATTCTATTTTGTTTAGATTTGCTCAACAACTTCAACACTTTTTCACATTTACCAGTGTTTACTTTTTTTTCTAAATAAAAAAATATGAGCAACTTTTTTTGAATTGTTGTTATATAAAGATGTAAAATAAAAAAATAAACAACCAAAGATTCTGTCTGTAAATTTGTTAAACAGATATTTTTTCTGGTAAAGAAAAATGTAATATTGACTACTATAAATGCCTTATCCAAAATATTGATTTTATATTTTGAAATAAAATATTAATAAAGTACTATTTTTGCAATTAACTGTGTTAAATTATTTTTTTATTTACTCATCAATCAATCCCTTTTATTTTCTTATTTTCAACCTCTCTCTGCTACACACACATATATAATATTAAATAAAAGCTATATGTAATAAAACAAAATGAAGTTAATTTAACCATCTCATTTTCCACTAAAATTGTGACAGATTTCTTTCTTTTCACTATATTTAAGCTTTCAACTTTCATTTTGATATCCCATTATTTATCAGAATATAATATTAATTTGACCTCATTTGATAGATATTTTTATTTAGAAATTAAATAAATTTTTTAAAATCATATTTGATTTTTGAAATTATTTAAAAAATTGGATTTTAATCAAAACAAAATGCTGTCATGTTATCAAATTTCAAATGGAGCCAAGTCAATTTGAAAAATAAAAAAAATGTTTTTTGTTTGATGTTTGTTTTAAAAATCTCAACAAATTACTTTTAAGAACTACTAAATCTATCAATTTATGCTTTAAAGGTTTAAAAAAAATTCATAATTTTCATGATATTGCTAGATATTACAACAATCTGCTTAGTAACAATTTTCTGAGTGACCTCATTTCTAGACAGCTGTGTTTTCCTGTGACCATAATCTCTATAGTAACAATATTCAGAAGAAAATATTTTATATTTAAAAATAAAACATTTTTGTAAAAAATAAATATGTAATAAGATTTATTTTTTAATTTTAATAATTATTACACAATTACAATACAAATATAATTTTAAAAAATCAAGTTTATAAACAATCATAATATTTTTTCGACAATCGTAATATTTTCTCAAAGTAATCTCACAAAGTTTGAGTGTGCAAAATATATAGTGGATACTCATCACTGGCTGAACTTGAGATGCATTTATGGACAGCTTATTTGATTTTTCCACATCTCTTAAATATTTTTGTATTTAAAATATTAGAAAATAATTATAAATAAATTTTAAAGATGTAAAAAAAAAGTTTCACAAAATTTTCATCAGTGGAAAGAACCCACAAATTTAATTTCCAGAAATCTCAAATGAAGCTTGAATATCTGGATTTAAAAAAGGTTAATAAAACTTAGTATATATATAAAAATATTTAAAGACTAACTAAAGGAAATTAAATGTAAAAAATAAAATAAAATATAAACAAAATTATTTATATGTAAAACCACTTTTCTATTTCAACCAAAAGGCTGGTTTTCATCAGAAAATAAGAATATAGTATTTTTTTAATATATTCTTTTTTTTTCTGATAAAAACAGTCATCTGGTTGAAATATAAAAATTGTTTTACACATAGTAATTTTGTTTGTATATTTTGTATGTATATTTATAATAACAATAAAAATAATAAATATTACAGTAATTAACTATTATGTACTGTCTTTCAACCCACAGAAGTACTTTAATTTATTTCCTTAATCTTCCTCAACTGCCATTGAATTTAATGGCAGTTGAGGAGGTTTAAGGGATTAACCAAAAGTACTTCTGTGGATTGAAAGATTGTATATAATAGTTAATTATCATTATATTTACTATTTTTATAGTTATTACAATGTTTTTTAATTAACCCTTTCACTGCAAATAATTTTATTAACTGAGTGAGGTAAAAGTCTAAACTTTTAATTGGTCAATTCACAAGCTCAACTGTCAAAATATATTCATCTTTTAATATTATATTCACTTTAGTTTCATTTGTAAAAAGTATATTAATAATCTGTCAGGTTATGAAAGTAAATGAAAGTTTTTTCAAAAATAAATTTTTATTTTTTTATCTAAAACGAACATTACTCACCAATTAAAAAATTTTGCTGATGTCAGTGATTTCTTTCCCAATTTTACGTTGCAGAAAAGTAAATAATTTTTGCTAAAATCTTAACTATTTTTCTAAAATAATTTTATTTTTAGCATATTTTATCAAAATAATTTATAATATGTCAAAAAATACTTTTAAAATTGTCTAAAAGATCCGTTTATCCCTTTTGAAATGAAAGAAAAGAAATCATAACATTGGAAGTTATTGACAAGTGAATTTTTTGTCCTGTTGTTGGAGATTTAATTAGCAGCCATCGCAAACATGTTATTTTTACATTTTAATTAGTAGCTATCATTGTGTTTTTTAATAATAATTTTCTATATCATTTTTTTTAATATTTACTATGCATACATTTATTATATTTACCATTGCATATATATATATTGCTAAAAATCTCATATTAATTCGTCATTTATGCACATATATAATTTAAGATCAATTCATTATTTAGTTTTTAAGATGCCTTTTTTTTTCTTTAACTTAAATAAAAGAGATTTATATTTTTAAACTTTTAGTTTCAACATTTCTTTCTTTCTTTTTTCTAATCAATCATTTATAACTTTTATGAACAATATTTTCTTTAAACTAACAATAATAATGAAAAGAATTCTTTACTTATTTGAAAATCAATTTCTTTTAATTTGATGTTTCTAAAGCAAACCCCCTCCCCTCTCCAAGTTAATTAATTGTAACTTTTATTTCAAAAAAACTCTTTGACTTTTAATTTTACTTTTCGAAAACAAACTGCAATAAAAACTCTTAAACTTTTACATTCTATTTTCTTTTAACCTTTTAACCGCTAATTAAATCATTGGTTGTATGAGGTAAAAATCAAAGCTTTTAATTGGCCAACTCACAAACTGAAGACAAAACCTATTGTTAAAACATATTCGCCTATAATATTAAATTCAACTCAGATACGTTTATAAAAAGTATGTTATTAATTTTTCAGGTTATGAAGAGAATGAAAGTTCTTTCAAAAATAAATTGCTATTTATTTATTCTAAAATATTCAATATCGGCAACATAAAAGCTATAATATAAACAAAAAGATCGACTTTTACGTTATAGAAAAGTAAATATTTCTTTTTACTACATCTTCAATATTTGTACTAAAATCTTCAATATTTTTCGAAAATAATTTTGTTTTTTTATTATTCTGTCTGAGAATCATTTTTAGTTTCCATAAATATAATTTTATAATACTTAAAATTGGATTCAAAATGAAAATCTCAGCATTTTTCTTTATTTTCTTTGATCAGGCGGTTTCTTTGTTCTTTCCAGCCAATCAGAATGTCTTTTTCGGCTGAGAGCTTGCTAAGAACCAATCACAAATAATGTTCTTTCTTTGTTTAGGTTTAAATGCGTTTTTTTTTTATTTTTTACTTGTAAAATAAGTCGGAAGAGGTCACCATCGTACAGAACTTTTAAAAATCTCTTTAAAACGTATCGAACGAATTTTTTAGCATAAGAATCGGCTGAGTTAGAGTGACGTCAACTGCTTATGAGAGGTCGCGTCAAAGACAGGCAAAGAGTTAAGGAAGGATTTTTTTTTCAATAATTTTTGGACAAAATTATTTTATGTACCAACACAATATTGGTACAACATATATATAAGCGAAGTAATGCTTAAAGCTAAATGGGATAAATATGTAACCATTAGAAACCAACCAGTCACCACTAAACATTCACAATATAGATAATAATCAATATTTCTCACTGTATCAATATTTCATTTTCTGTGATCAAGTTGTAATCTTTAAGTGTCCATATATATTCAATGGATCATGAGTAAGAGTGGATTTCCACTCTTGCTAATAAAAGGTGAGAGGTTGCCTTGACAACAGTGAGAAATATTGATTACTATCTATATTATGAATGTTTAGGTAGTGACTGGTTAGTTTCTAGTGGTTATATATATATAAACATTACAAGCATAAAACTAGACTAGTCAATATTCGGGTAATTTTAATTATATATATATATTGCAACCGAAATCTGGAGCACATGTGATTACGGTAATTCATCAAACCTACCACATTGCACGCCAAAGACTGTAACTGAAAACTCTGATCACATTACAATAAACAAAATTAATGATATAACATAAAATTGTTATGATCTAATCTGGTCATGGCCAGGGTACACCGCGAAGACCCATCATAACAGTATGTGAAAGTACATTAAACAAATTATAAGTATGTAATTTTATTATTCTTCAAAACTTTAATCTGCAATTTTTCATTGCATGAGACTTTATGGCTGACCATGGACAAGATGGTATAATTTGTGAAACTATTAAAGATTATTCTTTTAAAAATGACATGTATGGTTTTAGTATAAATGCTAGTCTATGTATGAGCTTTGCAATAATAATAAGTATGGAACAATTGAGTTCTTGCCTTATAAACTTAAATTTATAATTTAATAAATAGCAGTGAGACTCTTGTTATGTTTGATGAATGACAATTATAACATTAAGCAAATAAATTTAATCATATCATTACCTGGAAAATCTATTTATAAATTTATAAAATCAATCAATTTTGTATCATGTACTAGAATCAACAATGAAAAGCTAAAGTGATGGAAAAGGCAAATGGGATTTTATTGTACTTTACACAAGATAAACTACCAAGGACAAAAGCATTCAAATGTTTTCTCAGAATATTACTAAAACTCTTATATCATGATGACAACAGTATGTATTCCAATGTATGCTCTATCCAAGATATAGGATTTCTGTTTTTACGAATGACAAATAGCAAAGGCACAGTAAGTTTAATTATAAATTAATATTTATTTACAATTTTATGATTAACAAATAATTGGTGTAGGATGTTTAATATAATAAATAAATACATAAATAAACAAATAAATAAATAAATAAAATAAATAAAATATCATTCAATTTGTTCATTTCACTAAATATATCATAGGCACAGTTTTATAAAAGCCTAATCATACATTTTATTATAATTTGATCTAATTTCTGCATTGAGGAAACTATACTGAAATTCAACATCAAATCATGAAATACCCAATGTGTCAGTTCCAGAAGCAATAAACCTATACTATAAATCTATAATAATATAATAAATAATATTATATTTGCAGGAATTAGCTATAATGTAATGCTAACCAAAAGTGAAAATTCAGATAAAATATTAATTAACAAACAGTTAATCATTATGAGGTTAATTTAGATAAGATGCCCTGCTACACTTTATGGCTCAACTTTTAAGTTATACTTATAAATAGAAGAAGATGATTTTAGCATAATAACACAAAATACTTTGCCCAAACTTACATTTATGAAGTAACATGATATTCCTGTGGATGCATTCACCTACATATAGGAATGATACAGCACTGAATGCCATGTGGGTTTATACACCACCATGAAGCAACAAATATAATTACACAATTCCACGGATTAACCACCAATGCAGGAATGAGTGTAAAAATACAGAAAGTGGCAAATAATTAATCTGCAGATTAACCACCAGCACAGACTAATGCCATTTAACATTCTAAAGCAATATTAATATTTACTTCATATTTAAAGTGCAAAAATCATCCTCCTCAATTATTCTGACAATTCAGAAAAACACCAGCAATTTAGCAGATGTGGGTTCATACATAATGAAAAGTGTTTCAATAATAAGAACAACTAATATACTGATTTATCTTGCTTAAAATATAAACATAATAACAGTGTAATACAAGTGACAAGAGTATAGGAACAGAACTCTGGAAAGACTCATAAGACACTTCATAAGAGGTTGACACACACCATAAATTTATTAGTAATTCTCAAGCTTTTTTTGCAAGTCCTACTCCCTTGAATAAATATTTTATTCAATCCCATGAATTTAGTTTAAACATAGTAAAAATATAAATCATGAACCTCACATATAAGTTCATATAACAATAAAAATTAAAATTAATTCATTCTTACTTAAATACATAAATTAAAGTGTACAACATTTTTAGAATACTAAATATTATCCATGAAATCAATGTAAAAATGTCTTGAACAATAAATACACATTATACAAAGTAATAATTATAAATTATAGCCGAATTTCATAGGTATGATTATATCCGTTTATTCTAGTTATTATGAGTACTTTTAAATTAATGAATTTTACGTGGCTCCGTGAATATCAGATAATTCCAAAAACATGACATATAGAGTTTAAATGAAAATGTTCTTTATATGTTATTAAATTCTACATTTTTATATAGCATTGTTCCAGGCTTATGATATTTAGGCTATATTAATTTATTTATCCACATTTAAATCTAGGAATAACAATTAGAGCAAAATAATTTAACAAATCAACATTTGTGATAGAAATCAGAAAGTAGTTTTAGTTAATCGTTTAAAGGCTGTTATTATTATTCAAGTAGTAAACAAATTAAATAGCAAATATATTACTGGCAGTATATGTTCAGATGATTATTTAAATGATACGCAGAAATATTAAACCAGCGTTTCAATAAAATTTAACATTTAAATTTAATTTTAAACCTCTTCTTTTTTAAAAATAAAGTTGTCATATCCGAAAAACTTCTGGAATTAAAATATTTATCTAATGTTGCCAATTTGTATATAATAAAATATTCCAAAACATACTGAACTTCTGCAATTAATTCTACTTTTAAAGTTAAGCATTCTGACATATTTCAAATGTAGATATTGAGAAAATTATTAGCGATTTGATTCACTTGGCTGGCTGACTTGAACAGACATTTAAATTTAGCAACTCATACTATTATTAAATATCATCATTTTATGTTTAAATTCATATGGAAATTCTTGATTAATCCATTTGCTTATTAATTATTTTTAAAAAATATGCTTAACATATTTTACTTACATTTTATTCTTACACCATTTTTTTTTCTTTTTTAATAATAATAACCACGAACGCTGACTTACTGAGATGCTCAAATTAAATGCACACGTGAATTTATTATATTTTTATCTAATAATTAAAAATTAGTTAAATAAATGGTTTTTGAATTTAAATGAAAATAATTTCTATGATTATTTTAAATAACTAAGAATTATTATTATTTTATTCACATTTTACTATACTTGATGTGTGCTATCAATTTCTTACAACTTAAACATATTTGACCCTAATCAGTGGATGGAAAAAAAAACAATTTTAAATACATTAAAATAATACAGGCAATAAACAAAGTAAAATATTACTTATTCTCACCAATAAATTATTTTGAATGCAAGTAAATTGTCTGTTCAAAATGCAAACCAAGGCAATCAAATGACCAACAAAAAGACAGAGAAATTTTTAAATCAGTTCTATCAATCTTTATATTTTACACTAAAATATAAGGTTACAATATATATATATGTATGTGTAAAAAATATACTATAAACAAATTTTAAATTATGATAACAGTAAATGATAACAATAATAATATATAAATTAAGCAGAAGTGATTTGATTACATTTCAATCAATATCAACTGAAATTGTGTAGACAAAAAGCTCAACATGTATCCTGCTTTTTCAAGAACTCTGTACATCAAATTAGCAAATTGCCTATATATTATACCATCTTTAAATTGGTTTATAAAACAGCCTCTTTAATTTTTCTCTTTTTATGACGTCTTTCTTCATGGAATATTTTTATATGATCTGGATTAATATTAAATTTAAAATTCTAAGACTTTTTCATGGTCAACAAAAATTGAGGGAATATTGGACTGATTACTTATAATTTTTCTGTATGATTGTTTAATAATCAGTGTTCTTTTAATCTTTCTTTCAAAGTACATCTCAATATGCAATGTATAATTTTTGCATCTACTATAATTTAATATATTTCAACTTTTCAAATCTTTTTCATAAGTAGATAAATCTCCCTCATGAAAAGTTTATGTAATAGCTAGAAGATTCTCCCCAGAAATATAAATGTAATTAAAACAGGCACAACTCTCCATACAATATTGCCACTCAGTGCAAGCCAGAGTAATCAATGGATGCCAGAAGGCTTGTGCATAAAATCAACATCTAGTGTCTACTCATCCAATATCCCCAGACTAGTTTCTGGCTTGTGGCCTTTGTCAATGAGGCGTCTTGGATCTGAGAGCATTGCACCTAGATCTTAGGATCTAATGCAACATTCTAGCAGCCATCTTTTATCTCTACTTAACTACAAAACTATGAGTCTTAAATTAAAAACACAACAACATTTTCAATCCAAGTTTAGCATTAATTGTATATTGTGATTTTTTAATTAAATATGATTATTTAATTTTACATTTCTTATCATGCAGTTCATATATTAAAATATTAAAACTTGTGAAAATACAAATATGACCAAATACACTTTGTTGTAAATAAAATGCTGAGTAAACGGTTCGTTTTTTCATTACTTTTTTATACATATAATTATCCTGTTTTAAATGATAATTCATATTATTCTTCGTTTTTCCAATATATACAGCATTATATCCTGCACCCTAGCAACTAATAGAATATATAACATGACATAGCATCATCTGTCTTAACTTTACTATTATTCAATATCCTATTAAGATTTCGTGGAAATTGCCATGATATTCTGAAAGTCTGATATTATTTTTATTAACATTTTTTGTATACTAAGTATATATATTCACTGAAACCCATTTTTTTATGATCCCTATTTACCTTAACGTAATTAGACCTTTTTTATAATGTCCTAATATAATTCTATGAATTATATTATTCCCATATCCAATATTTATTAAATCTTGAGTGTATCTTTTAGTATTTACAATCAAATTCATGCAAATGTAAACATGGATTCCATTATAAAAATGCCTTAAACCAACCATCCTATGAGACATAGGTGCATACAATGATGAATAAAACCATTAACATTTCTATGTTTAATTATTTTGTATATAAAATCTTTATCGGTATATGATTCCATTAAATCCAAATACTTAATTGCTTAATTGTTTTCTTCCTCCATAGTCCATGTTAGAAAATAAACATTTTGTAAATCATTCAAAATCTGTACAATTACAGAACTTTTCTCCACATATCAACACATAATCAGCATATCTATAATAAATTATATTATTATTTTTATTAAAATGGTTGCGCATCACTGATATCAATCTTATCAAAATAAAAGATTACTCAATAATAGTTAGACCCACAAACCATCTTTTTTGATATTTAAATATTTTACAATTAGTAACAGAATGAAATTCCTTTATTAAATATACTTTTCTAATTTTTACTCGAAATTAAACATATCTTTTGTAATAATTAAACTGGCAGTATGTTTTTATAACAAGTACTATTAATAAAATACTTTTTTTTTCTTGTTACCTTCATTAACATTTTCAATCCAATTATAATTATGATATGTACTACTTCTCAGGTTTCTAAAAGCCCAGAGGTAATCAAATTCTTCTTTCCTAGATGTTGTACTGTAGGACATTTCCGCATAAGATCAACTTTTTTTTTAGAATTGCTGGAAAATAGTAAAGGCTGAAAGAGAAAGTGCGTTGAACGTAAATATTTTAATTTTACAATAAATTCTATGCATTGAAATGGTAAGTAATTTACAAAAAGGTTTTTGAACTTTTTAAACCTACAAATTTTAAGGTCTGAATTGTTAATATATTACTGTGATTAATTTAAATTAAAATATTTAAAATTGTTTGTTTTATAGAGTAATAAATATTCTAATAACCAATTTATGTATTTATTTGAAAGGCAATCTTTGTAAATTAAATCTTAGTAAAAATGGGCACTTATAAAATAGTGTAATATATATCCCTATTTAAGAACTTGAATATATATAATGCACTTAAACACTTGATATATATATATATCAATACCCGTGTTTTATAATTAAGTGAGAACCTGCTTTCTATTTCTGTCTATCTGTATTCAATTATATATATATAGTTTGGGCATGTGAATATTTGCGTTACTCTATCAGCAATTTCTGAATCAATTTTGTATTTTTTTATCACTAGATATTAAACACGGTGTTGAATTCTATATCAGCGTTAATAATATAAATAATATATGTTTTGTATATTTTTATTGTTTCAATGTTATCAAATATGCAATGAAATTTATTTTGATTTTATATTTCCCACTTATTGATTCATTTATGTGAGGATTATTTTCAAAATATTTTTACACGGACATATATACTTATAAAGACAGCATTATAATATATAATTATTACTTTAATTATTCCAATACATGTAAAATGTCAAGGCTATTTTTCCACATAGATAACTCTTTCCACTAAGAGTTTGAGTTACAGCAAAATTCCTATAGTTATAACCCTGACAATAAAAATTTTGACAGCTAAAATCTTCTATAATCTAAAATCCATAAAGCTAAATTTTTTTTATATCTATTAAAAATAAAAATTATGTTTTCCTACCTCTGGTAAAAATTTTTTGATAAAAATTTGGGGGAAATGGGAAATAAATGTTATCCCTCATCTTTCCACTAACATGGATGAAGTCTATAAAATTGCGCACATTCAAAGGGAAAAATATAAAAGCTAATGTGAAAGACTACTTTTAATTGTTAAAGAGAAAAAGTGGTCAAGCGTTGTTAGCCGAGAGGTCAGCGCAGTTGCCTTGCAAGCAAGTAGTTGGTTGCAATTGTGGGTTCGACTCCCGGTCGATGCTATGACATGTGAAAAAAAAGAGAAAAAAGTGTAAAGATGCACATTTAGGTCAGGAAGTGGTAAAGAAAGAGCTACAACAAAGATTTGTGGTGAAAACCATTTTCTCAAAAATTGTTTAAATGATAACCATATTCTGCAAACTAATGAAGCTTCTATATTAATCATAAGACAAATGAAAGAAAGTGTGAAGCAAATTAAAAACTTGGTGTATATATATAAGCCTTTCATCTAAGGGGTCAATGATACATGACCATGAAAAATGTTCTTTTTTAAAATAGTTAATTAGGTAAACAAAAAATGACCATTAGAACCACAAATTCTCACAAAATTTGATATCCCAATATTCTACATTTTGAATAATGAATGGTTCCTTGGTAAAGATCCTACAGTGACAGAAAACAACATCATTTTTAAAACAAGAATACACAACATTTGTTTATGAGCTCTATAATGGCTAATGGATAATATATTGAAAATGATTCCAAATATTTTATTAGTTATATATTTTTCATGTATCTATTAATAATAAAAGCCTTTTGAATTCTCTCACTAATTTATATTTTAATGATAAATAAGTTTGAGAATAATTATAAACATTTGTGTCAAGAACTGAATAACTAAACTGGGAAGAAAATAAACCTGAACTCAAATCACATATTAATTGAGCTAGAATTAGCAGCAATAAATACTGTAAAGAATGATTTTCCATAATGTGTAAATAAATCATGTTTGTTTTTCATTCGTAAAACATGTTTTAGAAAACATTCAAGCAAGTAGATTAGCTTCTCAATATATCACCAAAAGTGCCACTCTCTGATCCACATCCTCCAAAATAAATTTCCCCAGATTGAAACTGAACTACCAGTCATTCCATCGGACAGACCTCCACCCTCGAAGATAATCTGGCTAAATCAGATACTTGGCTACCTTCTCACTCACAATGGCCATTCAACCCTAGTATTCAGACAGAAAATCTCTATTTGGGATGCTCATGACCAGTTATTTCCCATTCAAAACTCTACCCTTCCTTACCTCAGTGGTAACAATCAGGTGGTCACCAGGTTTTTCAAACATCTTAAGCTAGAGCCAAGATTCCTGGACTTTCTAGTGAAAATCAACCTGGATTCACTCGAGATGAACTGGTTCCTGCACTATAGGAGATTCTTCAAGAACATAGATTCTATGTGTCACAACTGCCACAGAACCTCTGAAACCTTTGACCACATGATAAATGATTGCCCGGCATATGACAAAATCAGAACATTCATTGCTCACAACTGACACATTTCCCTGAACAAAATATTAGATATGAAGAGCTGCTTCCTGTCTAGGGATTATGTCACCTCAAGACTTACCTTCATCACTTATGCCACCTGGATGGCCAGATGTTGCAACAAGTTTACCATTCCTAATTCCAAGCCTGAAGAGATATTCATATCTAAGTTGAAAGAATTTCGCCATAAGAACAGTATCATCTCGTCCAGATTTTTATTTGACAACACATGGAGCCTGATTAAGCTGGATTAAACAACACCAGCAAGCACATCAGACTATCTGGTTGCCCGAGCAACATGGATTACTTCTATTTTATTTACAATTGTATCATTTTTATATATGTATTTCAATAAAGTTATTTATAAATATGGTCCTTTAAAGAATTCAGTTTATTACTTTGATACCAATCAAATAAATTTCATGAGAAGACATTTGGATAGTAGTTGACTTTAACCCAAAACTGTCTTTTCACGTTTGAGTGTGATAATATTACCCTCATTCAAGCTGAAATGATGTTATTACCCCAATCCTATGCTGTATGAATGTAACAATGGGAAATAGTAACAACAATCAAATGGCTTAACATCAAAAAATTTAATACTTTGATCTCTTAAGTTTTCCATCACCTTATTTGCTATATTTTATACCCAATATTTATTTTCTCGCTACCATTATACAATGTCTTCCAGTAATGTGGATAAAAACAACTCTTATTCATTATTACAAGTACCAGTGATTTGGATGCTGTTAGTAAACCATGCAATACTTACAATATTACATATATGCAATCTTTCAAGGGAGTGTGACCATTTACAATTATCACAGAGTTGTAAAGTATTAAAGAAGCCAACATTAGATGGTCATCCATCAGGTGTTTTAGATACAAATGTCATAAGAAAATCATGAGATGGGATTAAATATAATTACCTTCTGTAGTTATCCCATAATTTGAATCTATAATCCTCAGCTTCTGTCATTATGAAGCTATTTAGATGATTGCAAACAACTTTTAAAATTGAATTATGAGTTTGTCACAAAGAAGGTTTCATTGTAGGTATTTAATAAAATGCTATCCATAACTGACACATAAAATTTTCTCCGAGTCAAGGCCCCAAGCTCTATCATAAAATGGTTTACTGTTCTGAATAGGCATGGATTGCAATGTTCCACTTAGCTTACATTTCAACATTATATCCTTCTTTGATTTTGTTCTATTAGAATATTTATAATATAAATTATGGTTATGCAAAACATGTACATTTTTATCAATATACTCATGTTTTCTTTTGCATATAATTTTAAAACATACACTTTCAGCCTTTAGTTAATTTACTTTTGTTTTAATATAATTTTCATATGCAAGTCATGAATCACCAAAGATTTTTTAAATTGTACTTTATGCTTGTGCTTGTCACAAACTGATATGCATGAATGGCAAATAAAATGTAGATTCACATCAGACCCACAAACATACTCACTAGACTAATGTTTACATGTCTCAGAACAATCATTGATAAGTTGCATTAAGTAATTCTCATCCTCCATTACAAACAAGCATCCATGCAATTGACCCTTCTGGTACCATGAGTTACTTGAGAGTTCATAAACCCTCTTATATCATTTGGCTTATGATCAAAGTTTGAGTACTTTAATTTTTTGCCTAATTTATCATACACATAGTTTTGACAATTACCTATATCTTGCAGGACTTCTACCATAGATTTATATATAAAATAATGAAGATTATGGTCTATCTCATATGTCTCACTTAATTTTTTAAAATATTTCATATATCTAGAGGTCTTATCATATATTTTTTATTTGTATTTTTGCTGAATTTATATGATCCAGCTTTGGAATTATAATAACAATGCTTAAAAGAATTTTCATAGGAGTTTTTAAATTAATTTCCCATAGAGAGTTTCTTCTTCTGGTTTTTATTAAATTTTAATTTATTTACAGCATGTATTTTCAATTTACATTTGTGGCCATTGGATATACTAGCAATCAATGGTCGTTGGAATATTAAAATTAATATATGTTCTTTCAAAGCAGGGCGTATTTGAGAGATTATATCACTTACTCTGTATATCTGTATCATTGAATGTATCACCATTGTCTTCAGAATGGTTTGGGCTTTTTCCAGATCACTACACTTACTATTTGATATTAATACAATATCCTCAATCTTAATCTGCATCTTATAATTACATTCAAACTTCTTTATATTTTAATCTAATTGTTTTTCTATCTTTTTGTTTAATTTTTTTAACTCTTCGAAGTTAGCAACATGTTTATTTTCTGACTACTTAAATTTAGTCTCAAAATCATGATTGAACACTTTGAATCATGCATCACGTGCATCAAACCTCACATTAATTTCACTTTTCAATTCGTTAAAATCTTCCCTTAGTTCTGTTTTCTGATCACCTAGTCTTTATTAATATCTTCAAATTTTTATCCATTTTTTTACAAAATCTCTCAACCCTTTTGTTAGATTTCTCAGATATTTTATCACCATCATCAAATCTTTTATTTCATTCTTGAAACTGACAGAATTATTTTCATGAAATCTGGATTTTTAACTCCTGGCCTTAATTCTTGTTCTTGGTTTCCATACTGATGAATATATATATGTTGATACGAATATTTTCACGGATTGCAAATATAAAAGACATATTTTGCGGGTTCATCTGTGTTAAAATATTTTAAATATTGATATACTGGCATTTCGACTTGGTAACACAAGTCATCCACAGAGTGACAAAAAGTAGAAAGACGGTTGTAGAGGCGCTACAATCACTGATTTGAAAAAATGTTACAGTTCCACAAATAGCAAAAATGTTAAATTAAGAATGTTTTTTAAAAAAATCTTTCCAAATAGGAGGAAGTTTGCATGTATCATCTCGCTTATTGATACAATCTGGCCTTTTAAGTATCTCAATGGCTTTTCTAATTTTGCACTGGTAGAGATTATCACATCTCGATATGATCCTGGCACTAGAAAAATTAATTTTATGACCTGAATCCATAGTACGGAGTGAGAGTGCTGATGATGATAAATGTTGTTTAACTGCATTAGCATGCTCATCTCTCCTAACACTGATGTGATGATTACTGATACCTATGTAAAAAGCCTTACAATTTTCATATGAGATTTGATAAACACCGTGAGATTCAAGAGGGATTAATCCTTAGGCATGGTTATTATATTGCTGATCTTTTGATTGCTGTATTTATATTATAGCATTTTAATATATGTCCAATACTGTCTGTAGTTCCTTTTACATATGGAACACAAATCCTAATAGCTGATTTATCATCTTTTTGTTTCCTATTTTGTCCATTTTGGGCTTGAAATAAGACTTTTTAAAAAATTTATAATTGTAACTATTTGCTAATAAAACATTATTAATATGATTTATTTCTTCTTTCAGATGTGACTTATCTGAAAGGTTAATTGCTCTATTTAAAAGAGTTTTGGCTACAGAAACGATCTGAGTTGGGTGATGATGAGAATGGAAATGTAAATATCTATCCATGTGTGTATTCTTTCTATAAATAGAAAAAGATAAACTATTTGGTGTTCTGGTGACTAAAACATCAAGAAAAGGGAGTTTTCCATCAGACTCTGTCTCCATTGTAAATTTAATAAGAGGATGCATATTATTTAAATGTAAGAAAAAATCATCTAACTTATTTTTTCCATGTTGCCATATGACAAAAGTGTCATCTATGTATCTGAGCCAAATGAGAGGTTTTAAAGATGATGATTCTAAAGCACGAGTTTCTATATATTCCATGAATAAATCAGCTATTACTCCTGAAATAGGTGAGCCTATAGGAGTACCAAAAACTTGTCTGTAATGCTGTCCATTGTATACAAAATATGTATTCAAGAGACAATGTTTAATCAAAGCAATAATATGGTCTGGTAAATTGCGACGTTGTGAGATTATATTTAAAGCTTCATCAACTGGAATGTTTGTAAACAGACACGACGTCAAAACTGACCAGAATGTCATTAGCATTAATTTTTAATTTTTTTAAAACAGAAATAAAATGAAAAGAGTTTTTAATATATGATTTAATAGATGGGATTGGATGAGTAGGCACTAGATAGGGATTTTATGCACAAGCCTTCAGGCATCCATTGATTACTCTGGTTGGCACTGAGTGGCACTACGGTATGGAGAGTTTTGCCTGGGTTATGATTTACAATTAGACTTCACCATTGAACAGAGATGTGAGTTGTTCTTTCAACAGTTCATCTTTAGGTTTTTCTTACATTTATAAATTTTAAATAAATGCATCTTTTACTGTTTGTTACAATATAACAGTTTCACTTTTGTGAAATTTCTGTTGGAGATGGAAATGATATATAATATATTTTATATAAAAGATGAAAGGAAAAAAAAAACTTTTCTTTCAATGATCACTTGTTGGTTATAAGACAGATTTTGTTACTAAGTGATATCTCTAATTTCATTATCTTTTGTTTCGCTTTATCGTGAGTTTATTGTTACAAAAGGAAATTTAATAAATGACCATTATTAAATAAAAAATATTTTAAAATATTATTTACAATCACACATACACATGGTTATATTTGTGCACGTTGATGTACAATATTTGTTTGTTATTTTTACTATGTGTATGAGTATATATTGAATGTCTTAATGTGAAAACTTTAACTGACTTCTTTTATTTTAAAGTTTAAAATTTTATTTTGGCTTATGTTATGACAGGATCATTTCTGCTGAAGATTTAAATGGTCTCTTAAAAAGACCTTATTAAATAAATATTAAATTTTCTTTTAAATTCTTTTAGAAGATGCAAATTATAGTAGATCATTATTAAAATATAAAGCCATATTATTAAGAATTTAAGAGGAGGCAAACTCTCATGTCACTCTATTACAAATAGAAGACTCTTAATATTGGAAGGATATGCCACTGAGTTTACATTTTAAATCCTTCTCCTACAAACATCTACTACCATGACCATATTTCATGTCCATCTCTTAAGTATCTCATTACTATGATCTGACGAAACAATATATTTAATTTTATAAATTTAAAGGGTTCTCTTAAATCTTTGTGACGAATGATTATCATCTTTGAAAATAGCTTTTTCTTTAGCAAAATAATAATTTAAATAATATGGTTTATAAAATAAATTAAAGCATCTCAGAGCAATATGATTGATTTTAATAATAATTTTTTTCTTCTAATTCTCAAGATCAATTCAACATAGAATCAATTCCTCCTAAATAAGTAAGATATATACTTATCAGTAAGTTAATGTCTTATCACAATTATAATAATAATCTTATTAATTTAAAATAAAACACAACATGATTTCTTACTTTAGAGTAAGATAAAAAATAATCTAGGATGACATTCAGATATTAAAAATGAGTAAAGGATTTTATAGCCATTCTAAATACCATAAAATAAATCCCCTTGAATATCTTTTAACTTTCATTAGTTTTCACATGAATTAGTTTGCTTTTTATTAATTCACCTCCTAGTGACAATTTCCATAAGATTTATACTGAAATATGCATATTTTCCTATATACATTACAATATAAAATTTTAATTTAAAAAAATTTCATATATGGCAAGAAAATAAAAAATAATCTTCAAAACAATAGAATTTAGTTTCTTCCTGACAAGTATATTTATTGTATTATAACAGGTTTTCGACATCACAATTTTATAACATTGTTTAAAGAAAATGTTTTAAATAACCAAACATGTTTATTTGTGTATTTATTACAATTCTAGATATTTTTATACAATAATTTACACATTTTATAGGATATTAAAAATATAAATTATTAATAACTTATTTTGAATGGAAATACTTTATTTTCAAAAATAGAACATTATATTAGTGGACAATGCAAACATAACCTAAAGCTATTTAGAAGGTTAACTATCTATGTATGCACCCTAATTATAATAAGAAGGAAGAAAATATAATTTTGTAATAAATATTGTAAAATTTTAAACTTTTAAATCATATTTCATTAGATATAAGCTTCATTAGATATATGAGAAATAAACATTTATTTTTATATGATGCTATGTGTACAATTGTATTACATTCAAAGATCAGCCTTTCAAGCTAATTGTGCATGCGTCTTCTGCGAGTGTTAAATAATAAATGAATACTTCACTCTATATCTCGTATTATAGAGTGAATTATTTATTTATTATTTAACACTCACAGAAGATGCATGTACAATTAGCTTGAAAGGCTGATCTTTGAATGTAGAGTGAAGTATTCATTTATTATTTAACACTCACAGACAATGCATGCACAATTAGCTTGAAAGGCTGATCTTTGAATGTAATACAATTGTACGTATAGCATCATATAAAAATAAATGCTTATTTACTTATAATTAAGTTTCAGTTAGAGTGACATTTAGTAAATTCTAGACAATTTCACCAACGTCATTCATTCAAACATCATAGATAGTAATTTAAAGTGAGAATTCTACTCTCATGCTTTACTCAACAGTATTGCTCATATAAAAGAATTTGAGTCATAGGAATAAGAGGATTCCTTTTATTCCTGCATAAATACTATATCTTGTATTGTAGAGTGAAGTATCCATTTATTATTTAATACTCACAGAAGATGCATGAACAATTAGCTTGAAAGGCTGATCTTTGAATGTAAGAGAAATAAATAAATATTCATTCAGATTTTTTTAATAAATCATAAATAATGAAAATTTCATTGAATTTATTAAATGAGAATAATCTTTTTAAAAATGATGATGTATAATCTTTTTGTTTTAAGATCTCATTTTTTTAATATTTATAGAAAAAAAATCAAATGAGGTCAAATTTATTCTTTTCTGATAAGTAATAATGGTTTAATCTTAAATTTTATGTTAAACATGAGAACAAAGATAAATGATGAAATGCGAATGGAATGTCTGAAGTTTAAATTTGAACTAAGTCCTTTTATAATCTAAATTTATTATGGAATAACAAATATTGTTTAATATTTATGGAAAATAATTTTAAAATAAATAAACACAATAATCTTTTAATAAGCAATTTAAATTGGTTGAAGTAATTTAAAATAACATGCAATTATAAATTTTTATCAAGCAAAATACATCTTTTTTAGATGTAATTCTAATACTTAAATATAATTCAATAAAATGTCTCTTATATCAATTTCCATATTCATATACTTTTACAACAAACTCTTAAGATAATTTATAATATTTTTATCATTCTTTAGATTTTATATCAATGAATAGATGATATGGATAAATTACTGTAAGAAATTTCTTAATAATAAAAACAAATATTCACAGAAAAACAAATAATAAAAAGTCACAAATATGACACACCTTTTATATCCACAAATCTAAGGGCTTTCACAAACATTACTTTCTTTAAAAATATCTGTCAGAAGGTTAAAATTAGAAATAAATTTAGAAAAAATAATAAATTTGACCAAGGGAAAATTATCTAGTAGGTCAAAATAAAATTTCTACAACAGTTCTCATATATAAAAGCATTCACACAATGATAATGTCCTTATCGTGAATAGTGTCACTTTTATAAATATTTATCATTACATAAAAATATAAGCGTATCAATCCAGAGATGAAGGAGTGATAAATGAGATGTATATTGTATATTTATGGCTAAGATACATTTTAAAATTTTGAAGTTAATTATTTATTGAATTTATGTCCTAACCCAGAAATGCTTAAATATAGGACCTACACATCAACAATATATAATTCACATATAAATAAACCAGGAAAGCTACAAATAATAAGTGTGGAATTCCTCAATACTTTGATAAAAACAACTATAATTTCCAGAATAAAGTCATGATAAGATATTACTAATGCTTTACAAAATACATTACCAACAACAAACTAGATTCATATTGAGATAACTGAGAAAAGGCAAAGCAAATGTATAGTGAGCATAGCTCATAAATAAGTGCACCTACCTTGGAGGGCAGTGATAGAATGATCTAGGACTTTGTCACTAGTCAAGGAATGACGAGAATGCACATTAGGGACAAAAATACTAAATAGGGTTGCCTTAATAAAGCATCATGTGATTTGAACATGATAAGATTAATGAAATTTAAATAAAATATCTCAATAAACTATTGAGAGAGTCTAAGCTAGTATCTCTAAAAATACTGGCAAAATAAGCATTCCTAAATAAAGGGAGACTAAAGAAGCAATTTCTAAGCAAAAGTACTATAACTAATGGATGTGAAATAAGATAATGCTAAACATAGCTTAGTTAAAAATATACATATAGGAGATTTGAACCCATACTTTCAAATCACATCAACCATCCACACTATCTTATACTACTGATACACATAACAACATATATGCAGAAAAGATAATAATCACCAATATACATAATTCATGCTGAACCAGCACTCACAAGTTGATCCAGATTATCATTTTCCATGCATATATAGAATCAGTGCTCAGTTTATATTAAGATAGCAAATCCTTATACTTCAATGGACAGGCTTCAATGTATTCCAACCTTCAATACTTCAGCCATCCATGCCTGAAAATCTGATGATAGAATTTCCAAATCCCATGCTGATACCAATATTGTTATCATGCCCATATTGACATCAAGTCACTCTGACACCTCATGTATAGGACAGTGCTCATTTAAATACATAGAAGAGGGATGGGTAAAATGTGGGCTTAATATGTAAGATTTAAATACCAGACACTTTTATACCTGGAGCTCCATTGTAAAAATATGGGATTTTGGAATTCTATCATCATATTTTCAATGGCATGGATAGCTGAAGAGTTGGAGATTGGATTAGATTGATGCCTGTCCATTGAAGTGTAAGGATTTTCTATCTTAATATAAACTGAACTCTGATTATATGTATGTATGGGAGATGATAATCTGGATAAACTGATGAGTTCTGGTTCAGCACAAAATATTTATATGGGTGATTATCTTTTCTGCATGTGTGTGTTCATGTGTATCAGTTGTATGAGATAGTGTGAATAGTTGAAGTGGCTTGAGAGTCTGAGTTCAAATCTCCTATATTTACAATTGGGCTACAGGTATAAGAGTGCCTGGTATTTCAAATCTTAAAATTAGACAATAAGCAATCAATAAAGTAAAATAATAGAAACATACATCTACTTATACTGCATTCAGAATAATAATATACCTTTTATAAATAAATAATTCATATGAAGAAGACACATTATTTCAAAATATACAAATATCACACATATTTTTAAAAGTTTAATCAAAAATTATTAATAAGATAGCAGGTAAAATTACATAAGACAATATGCATTAAAATAATAACCTTGAAAGCAAAAATCATTAATATAAATAAAACAGTAACTCTTTTAGCATTTCATATAAAAATAAAATAAAGTATTTTCTACCATTTAACCATTAAATGGGAAGAGGAACAATCTATTAGGCAATAAAGTTCTGTTGACAGCAAAGATATCCAACACACAAATATAATATAAATGAAATACAAAAGTACTTAATTATTATTTTTAAGTAAGATTCAAAATAAATTATGCTAGCAAATTATAACATAGGACCATTCTTTGAGCAGGTTTCCATGGATTAAACAACAATATTCATTAACTTGTGATAAAATATTTCTTTCTACTTAAAATTAGATATTTAACACTTAATCTTTCAAGAGCATTTCATCAAGTAGCAGTAATAAAAGCATATTCAGCAGGAAAAAATTATAGTGGTGGTTTCCATAGCAACAATGAAAAAAAGAGAAAGTGTATGCAGGCTTTCACAAGATTAATAATACAGGCAAAGTTTAAGTAAAAATATTTACATTCAGGACATATTTCTAACAATGAAGTAATTTGAAAATGTAAACATTTTCATTTACATATAAATTTTATTAATTATCTTGGTAACTTGGCACCTCAGTGATAAAGTGTCTTTGTGTCCCGCACAACCTGCCTTCTTGCATATGGTAGCCCTGTTTATAAAGGCGAAACATTTGACATATTTTATTTAAATGAATTCAAGAACTGTAATAAACAACATAATTAGGTCTTATAGTAGTAAATAAATTTCTATTTATATCAAGGCTTGTTTAATTTTCAAACAAAGCTAAAATTGTCTGTTGACATAAACAAAACCCAATTAAAGATAGTTTCAAAATTAATTTCAACTCAAATAAATATTTTTTTAAATTAACACTATAAAACTTCTAACAAAATCAAAGGAAAAAAAACTAATTTTTTTTGCACAATTAACAGATAATGAAGATAATTGAACATGGTAGTATATATTCTAGCTTACGATAACTATCTTTATTTATGCATACCAACATAACACTTTATAAAGTAGAAAGACTTAAGTTATTTAATATTTTTCAAAGATATTATAAGTGATGAAACCAAAGCTTTTACAATAAATATATAACATACAAATTTCAAAAAATGGGAAGAAATAATGTATATTTTTTCTAATTTAATATATATATATGTGCGCGCGCGCGTATGTGCTATAATATATATGTCTAATAAATCTATTATTTAGTTATGTTAGTTACAAAACACACCGCTAGATTACATATGTAGTATATTTAAGACAAAATATATTCAAGTTATATGTTAACACACAGATATGTGTAATATGACTGGCTAATCAAATTTTATATAAGAATATAAATAAATAGTTATTTATAAATTTATATTAAATAGATTAATATTGTACAAGAAGATCAATGGAAGTTTAATAAGTTTTTTTTGTTGTTTTGTTTATGTTACATATGTATATATAAAGCTGGTGTAAACATTTTTTAGAAAAGTGGGTATAGATTCATAGTTGACATTTTAAATTGGATTGATCCCAAAGATTTATAAAGCGATCACATGTAGGTAGATGAATAAAATAATGAAATTTGATGATGTGATGCGGATAAAAAAAGTTATAAATCAAAAAGAATCACTGAAACTTGTAGAGAGCTGCATCCTTCAGTGAATCAATATATATATATGAAAATAAAAATGGATATGATATTGTACATATATGAATCAAAATTATTTATATATAATATTCTATGTTTATATAGTGATAATAACAGAAAATTTTACATTGTGATATATTATGTAATATATTTGAAGAGAATAATTTTCCACATCGATCATATATAAATATTTAACTAGTACAATGATAAAAAATATTTTTGTCAGCTTAGAACTTTAACTTATTAACACTTTCTGAGAAACAACCATGGATTGACATACATGGCTTCAAGTCACTTGAAAAACATCAGTTTTTGCATTACCATAGTGTTTTTACACTTATTTTAAAGATTAAAAAATACCATAAAATGCTGACCTCTTTAGAATTATTTTACTAGTAAAAAATCAATAATATTGATATAAGAAGCTACAACAATGGCACCAGGCAGGATTTCCTAAATGCTGATTGGTTGGTTCACATTTTGACTAAAAGAAGAGCACATGTCAATAATTTCCAGCACTCCAACTTCTTTGTTTTGATTTTCAAAATGAAAATGTATGTTGTAGAGTATTTTTTTAATTATTTTTCGTACATATTATAAATTATTTTGATAAAATATGCTGAAAATATAATTATTTTAGAAAAATAGTAATATTTTAGTAAAAAAATTATTTACTTTTACATGAACATAATTTGAGAAATAAATAAATGACATCCGCAACATTTTATAATTTGTTACAAATGTTCTTTTTAGATCTTCCACTATTGAATATTTTTATAATTATAAATAGAAATTTATTTTTGAAAAAACTTTCCTTCACTTTCATAATCTGACAAATTATTAATTTACTTTTTACAAATGAAACTAAAATGAATATAATATTAAAATATGAATATATTTTACTGCTGATTTTATTAATTCAATCAAAAGTTGTAAAACTCTAATTCACTTGGACAATAAAAAATTGTTCAGTTAAAAAAAAAATTTTCAGTGAAAAAATTAATACTGGAAGATATATGGTAGTATTTGGAGATATCTTCACATTGAAATTATTTTCATTTTAAATTATCTTTATTATGTTTATTATATACATTGAGTATTATTTATGAGTCTTATTGAAACAAAAGAGATTTCAAGTAGAAAAGCAATAAGATAGATGTTCATATAACTGAGTAATAATCAGTATGCATATTAATTAGTATATTCAATAGCCAAGATGCTGGATTGTTGTTAATGATGTCAGATTCCATGTAGCTGCAAATGTATTAGCTGGTTCATGGGAAAGGTCTTTAATCTTAATGTTATTTAATTTTTTTTAGAAATAGTGATTTAGTATTGTGAAATATGGGATTAAAGCTTAGATAGCATCTTACAAATCAGAGTGTGAAAAAAATAAATGTAGTAATACTTATACTGGTGAAAGGACCAAATTGCTGATTTTTATGAGGTTGACTAAATTTACTATTGATAAATATATTTGGTGTTGTGAATTGGTGTTTGATTGCATAGCCCTGTCTGAGTAAAATAAAATGAAATAACTAAAGCTACAATATATACATCATAAAATTGCATATTATACATTGGCTTATAAAAACCAGTATGCATGTGTTCACACGCTGGATGATGCCAAACAAAGTACTTAGTTGGAATTAAAGGGAGATATACATTCAGCTTAGTTTCACCAATAATAATTTAGTACTGAAATCATTAACTTATTACTGTCTATATTAGGGAGGAAACCTAAATAAGTTATCTTAGTGAGTATCATTTCATAATTATTTATTGTTTTGTAGTTTCATGCAGCTTCCTTTAATTGAATATGTAAATGTGATTGTGTACTTTATGTAACACTATATATAAAATCACTCTTCAACACTTTTATATAGCATAAATTAAATAAAATTTAGAACAAAACATGGAGACATCACTGAAGCATTTGACATTCAAATATTCACTTTATTGGATAAAGTGGTTAAGTTGGTATAGGAATTTGTAGGTATCCAAAATGAAATGACAACAGCAATAAAAATTTGAGTGTAGTTCTCGGAATAAGCCAATATTTATCTAATAGTAGTTTTGTTTTTTGACTCTTTTATATATTTGTTAGGTAACTTATAGGTGTGTAATTCACTTTCATCACATATATTAATATATTCAAAAGTAAGTCTTTATAAACATTAATTTCTTTATTATTTAATAAGTGTATAGAATCATAATTTATTTTAATATTGACTATAAATATTCAACTATGTACTATGTTATTCACAGACTTCATACATAGGTGTTAGAATTCCAACATGACCATAGTGTGTTTCTACAGGAATGTAATAAAATATTACATCTGATAGTTGGCATTATGATCACATGATTAAAGCTAGACATATTTGATATTCTATATTTTATTCTCTTTTAATGATTTTTAGGATAGATCTTTAAAATTAATTTGGTTTCTCTTATGAATCTGCCATTTTATTTTATTTATAATGAAAAATAATTTGCTCTTGTATGTGTGTTTACTTTGTTATACATGCATATATGTTCCAAATTTGAATGGCAATTGGAATGAATGTTTTACTAAAAGCAAAAACAAATTTCTAACATGCTGGAAGTCATGGTTTTATTTATAAGATGATTTTAATTTGAATCGATGATCCGTAGATGCTATGTCTAGCTAATCTAAGAGTGTGCATTCCATGAGTACAAATCAATACTAACAGTTAATATTTAAATAATTTAAAGAACTATCCTTAATAGTGTTTTAACTATTTACATATATACTATCATTAAACATAAGAAGATCTGAAGGCATACGCAAATAATACTTTAGATCAATATGATTTGTAAGAGTCCTAGTTAACTGTTCTCACATTCAGAGATCAGCTCTCCACACTTGAAGTCACTGTGCCTTGGGAGAAGATCTGCTCCAACATATATGTCCGTGTGCACAAATGAGGCTCCGAGAATCAAGTGTCCTTTTGCAAATCTCATTAGTAGTGAAGCATTTCATTGTTTTAAATCCCTGAAATTTAGCTAATAGTCTGTCCATCCGCTCAAGTGATTTGTCATTTTAATCCCCTTACAATAAATTACATCCTTATCTTTCTGCCTTTAATTAATGTTATTTTTATAACTTGGTATTATCTTATAAAGGAAATTTAACTTGATTTCCTTTAATTGTTTTATTTCATTAACAATGAATTCTACTCTATTTAATTAGACTATTATTCATTTTAGAAAATAATCTTTTTCTAATCTTAAAATCATAAATCTTTAACTTATTAATTTAAAAATAATGACTTTTAAAATTCTTTAATTTATTTAACTTATAACTTTTTCTCTCTATAAGTTTATGCATATATACGTATGTGCATTTAAGCATACACATACACTTCTTTACTTCCCCCAAGTTCAGAGATTAATTTTTAATCTCTGAACTCAGTACGTAGTCATTAAGATACATGAGTCTTTTTTCTTTTTCTTTTAGTATGCTGTTTTTGTTTATGTTCCACCTCACTTGATACACTCTCTCTTATTAACTGGTCATCAGTGTCTGTTGTGTTGAATAAGTCGAGTATTATCTTCTTGCTCTCGTCGTTATGCAGCTGCTTTACATGTTTGTGAAGTACTCTCCATCTTTCATTCGAACTGTAACTACTTGTTTTGATAAATGATAAATAACTTCTGCCTCTGGCCAAAATTTGTTTATATTATTTTTACCCAAACTTTTTTCTGTGGTTTAAATTTATTAAATTTATAGATGCCAGCTTGATGTTACAATTAGAACAATGTTTGATAATTTTATGCACAAATTTCTACCTAAATACATTTCAGCTAGTAATTTCCCAGATCTGACATCAGGGGTCGCATGCTGATGAAGAAGTGCAGTCAGCACTACTTTGAGTATTTTAATTTCCCCCAATTTATTGATGAAAGGCTTTAGGGTTTGTATGACTTTCTCAGATAATCTGTTGGATTGAGGGTGGTATAGGGGTGAGTGTGTGTTAATCCCTCATTCTTGCATCACTTCATCAAACTTTGATGAAGTAAAGTCGGTTCCATTATCAGAAAGAACTGTTTCTGTAAAACAATAATGAGCAAAAATTTTGTATAATTTTCTAAGTGTCAAATGCTGAAAATGCATCGACCATTATTAAAAACAGATGACCCTCAAATGGGTCATAGTGGTTAATGTGTCCTTTGCCACTGTCTTTTAGATTTAGGCCATAGTTCAAACTTAACTGGAGGTGCTTTAACAAATATTTGACAGTTTGTGCATTTTAAATATATTTTTCTATATCATTAGTAATGCTGGGCCAACAGTTTTAACTATGAGCTAATGCATTTGCCCTAATGATGCCTAGATAGACCTTGTGCAACAGCTTTAGAATTTGATTCCTAACCTTCAGTGGAATTAGTACCCAATCTCCCCTCAGAATACACCCCTTGCATATAGATAACTTCTCATAGGCATTCCATAATTCTTTATGATGAAAACTAAATGATTTTTTCAGCCAGCCTGCAATGATCTGCTTTACCATCCAGTAGTACCCATTGTCTTTGGATGTCCATGCAGCCACTATTGTGCTGTTGAGGGTTTGACTCTTTAAGGTGTCAATATAATTTATTTTTATTTATTTTTGATATATTTATATTTCAGTCTGATCAGGCATACATGATCGAGCATCAGCATGTCCTATTTCTTTTGTTATTTTATATACTAGTGTATAATCATAATCCACCAAAATGTTTAGCCAATACAACGTGTAAAAACTCAGATGTTCAGGAATTTGTTTAATTCCTAATACTCCCAACAGAGTTTTATGATCAGTTACTATCATGAATATGCAGCTGTATAGATATTGATGGAACTTTTTGATGCCAAATAAAATCACAATGGCCTCCTTATATAACTGACTGTAGTTTTTCTTTGCTTTGGATAATGTACACAATGTGTAAGCAATGGGTCATTCACCTTCATGAGCATGGTGACACAATAATGCTCCAACATGAAATTCTGATGTGTCCATGGTCAGAGTTACTTCCAATTCACAGTTGCAATGGACAAGTAATTTATTTGAAGTAAGCAGTGATTTTGTGCATAGAAATGCTTTTTCTTCTTCTCCCCACTTCCATTTTAGATCATATAATGGTCTCATGATATGAATTTTTCCTTCTAAGAAAATTCAAAGTAATTAACCAGACCCAGGAAGGCTTGAAGTTTTTCACATTGTTAGGTCTCTGTGCTTCTGCAACTGCTTTAGCTTCTTGGGGGCAGAAGATGCACTGTTTTTAGTTATAATGTGACCTAAGAACTTGATTTCACTCACTTTCCATATGCATTTTTGGGTACGAAGTTTAGCCCTAAATTCATCCAGTTTTTGCAGTCTTTCTGTAGATGCATTTTAAGTTTGTTTTCAGTCATATCTGTAATCAGAATGTCATCAAAATATGAAATAATGCCCTTTAATTCTTTAAGGAGGGTTTCAATTTTTGATTAAAAGATACTAGGGGCTGATGTTATTCAAAATGGGAGCCTCATACATATTATATAACCCTACATGAGTGGTTAGTGTTAATATATCAGCTGTCTGTTCATTAACTGGTATCTGATGAAAAGCAGCATTAAGATCTAATTTAGCAAAAAAAAAGATCTCTGGAATGACACTATTATTTCCCTGGCATTAGGGACAGGGTATGCAATTTTAATGATCACCTTGTTTACTGATACACTATAATCACCACACAAACAAATTTGCCCATTGGATTTAGTAATAATTACCAATGGTGTAGCCCAATCAGAATTTTTGGTAGGTACCCCTTTCTTAACTAAGCCATCAATTTCATCTTCAACTTTCTCATTTTGGGCAATAGAACTTTCCATGGTTTGTATATTATATGTAGCATGTCAATGGTTAACTCTATTGATACAGGTGTCATTTTAATAATAACAGGTTTCCTATTAAGTAAGTTAGGAAATTTGATTCACATTTCATTTTGACCTTTTTCACAAATATGAGGTTAATACCCAATTTTTGAAACCATTGATGCCTGATTAGGGGGTTTAGGTGGAGCAGAAATTATGTGTTCTCTCCATTCTATTTACAAGGACCTGAACAATACCTTTAATTTTTACCACATTTCCATTTATGTCTAATGCTTTAAGGTCAGCTTTTTCTTGTTTATGAATTTTATCACTCATAGAGGTTACAATAGCCCAGTCACAGACTGATATTAACGATATACTGCTACAACTGTCTACATCCATAGATATGGGCTGATCATATACCTTTAGTTTTAACATAATTTTATCATCATAAGTGATTATTTTTTTGCATTTGTATACTGACTTTCCTGGCCCTGATGTGCATGTTTACAAATATAACTTTCTATATTTTTCTTTGCACATTTTTTCCATGTGCCATCTATTTTTACAATTATTGCAGTATTCTCTTTTATAAAAACAATCTCTGGCTTTGTGGCTCTTTTTTCCACAGCAAAAACATATAAACATGGTTTTTCTGTTAGTACTATTTTCAGTATTTCGACCATTCTTTTTTTATGGTTTACAAATATCTGTAGGCAATTTGCTATTAATCTTGAACTCTGTAAATTTTCAAGATTGCTCAAGCATGAGTTCATAAACTATCCTACATTTTATAGCCTCTATATAATCTAAATTGCTAATGGCCAATAATTATTGCCATAAATTATCATTACACATAGCAGTTAGCAATTATTTTAGCAGTGCTTTATCTAGGAAAGATCCATAGATGTATTTTTTTACTAGATTACAAAGATCCATAGATGTATTTTTTTACTAGATTACAACCTTGGTTCTAGGTTCAGAATGACAGTCTAGTGACATGCCTCAAGGATTGGGGGTTAAAATGGTTTGAAAAATGCTTTTTAACCTGATTACATGCACAATCTTCAGGAGTTAGAGGTTCAGTGAACCTGTTGGCTATCTCAATAATCCCTTTCTCAGCAAAGCATAAGAATGAAGTAATTTTATTCTTATCATCTTTAACTATATCAATGAATAAGTACTTTTCTACACAGTGAATGTAGAGGGGCCAATTACTTGTCTCACTCACATTAGATTCACCAATATCTACTTGCATTGCCTAATTTTTTACCTAAATTGAACCATTATTTTAATTAATGGTCCAAATTAAAACTGTGATTGCACCAATTGCTATGTCTAGCTAATCTAAGAGTGTACTTCCAATGATTACAAATCAATACTAACAATTAATATTAGATAATTTACTGTTCTATTCCTAATAACATTTTAATTATTTACATATATATGATCATTAAACATAAGAAGACCCAAAGGCATACATAATATGACCTTAAGAGTCCTAGCTGACTGTTCTCATGTTCGGAGCTCAGCTCTCCACACTTGAAGTCACCATGCCTTGGGAGACAATCTGCTCCAACATACATGTCCATGTGCATAGATGAGGCTCCAAAAATCAAGTATCATCTTGTTAATGCCTTTAGTACTGAGGCATTCATTGTTTTAAATCCCTGAAATTCATTGGCTAAAACTTGTCCATCCACTCAGGTGATTCTTTATTTCAATCCCCTTATAATAATTTACATCGTTATCTTTCTGACTTTAATTAATGAGTTATTTTTATAGCTTAAAATTTATATTATAAAGGAAATCTAACATGATTTCCATTAATTGTTTTATTTTTATTAATGATGTATTCTACTGTATTTAATTTGACTATTATTCATTTTAGAAAATAATCTTTTTTTAATCTTAGTATCATAAATCTTTTACTTACTAATTTTAAAAGAATCAGTCTTTTAAAATTCTTTAAATTATTTAACTTGTATTTTTTTCTATTTATAAGTTTATACATATATATGTATGTGCATTTAAGCATACACATACACCTAATTAGGAAACAGATGTCAACGTGTTTAAATCTACCAATCCATTTTTAATGTTCTTTGGTAACTAGTTTTATGAATATGGACATTTCAGTAAATAAAATACAATAATTAAAATAGTCTCTTCTTCTACGTAGTTTATCAGAACATATGTCTAGATTATCTCAAAATAGAATTATGCAATAAAATTAATAAAAGAGTTTCCTTTTTAATACAACTTATAGATCTGTTGTTTTTATGTAGAAAATATATATATATATTGTACCGGGCATTTCTTTATCCGGGCATTTCTTTATCCCTTCTGATCACAGAGGGCAGCATGAAGTCACTATTGGCACTGGTTAAACTCATGGAGAGGAAGAGATCTTTAAGTTGTTTAGATAATTGAGAAAGAAGATAGGGACAAATTACAGCCAATGTATTTATAAAAGAAATTTTAAGATTTATTAAAATCAACAAAATACTTAAATAAATGATTGTCAAACATAATAAGAAAGTTTGACCTAGTTTCACAGAATATTTAGCAGAGAGTGTATGTGAGTACTGCAAATATTAAACAACCTGGCAGATAAATTTATTTGCTCACTTATGAGTTTAAAAGAAATTCCTAATATCTTCTCACTGGCAATTTATAAAAACCAATTCTAGCTTCCTAATTCAGAGATAGCACAATAATAGGGTTTTGTAGAAAATCAATGAAATAGCGTGGGTGAGCAGTGCTTGGCCTGGAATAATGTGTCAAAAACAAGAATGTCATATGCCTGCAGGACATCTCATGATATACCCCTTTTAAGACAATTCACAGTTGATTTCAAATACAAGACCAAAAAACATGAGAAACAATTGCGGTCTTATGCAATCTTAGATGGAAGAAACAAAATCCCCAACTTCAGAAAACTAGAACAATAGACATAATAAAACACCAGTCAAAGGGTTTGCAGTCGAAGTGCAAATTAAACTTATTTAAAATTAATTACAGGATAATAAAAGAGGGATAGGTGAACTAAAAGAAAACTACTAATATCTGCTCAAGCATTTATCAATGGTTAGTAATAAAATAGCAAAAATCATATTAAGCATCTAAAATATAACTCACAATACACTCTTTGATACAAAAATTTAAAATCACAAATATGTAGTCTCAAAACTGAGATGATGTTACATGCAGTAAAAAATAAAAGCAAATGCATACAATAAAGATAATATTAAAGGAATATGAAAAAAATAGATAACACATTTACTTTCAGATTAAGTGGAGAATTGAATTAGAGGTTTGTACCCTGGAAAGAATAGGAAATATTTTACCTTATGGTAAAACAGTCCAATAAGTACTTCAAGGACAGTGCAGTATTTAAGTGGCTTTATCTCTTCATGGTGGCAAGTGTAGAGGCATACTTTGGATTGATTTTAATTTAGGCTTTCATGGTATGACTGGAAGAGATTGGGATCAGGAGTCCAGATTTAGGTAGGTTTAGCAGGGCAGGTTGTAGATTTGAACACTCATGGTTGGTAATTTTCTTATTTTGTGAAAGTGAAGACTACTAAGCAACCATATGCAATAATAAGAAATTCAATATATCTTAAAGACATGCAGCAGAATATAATATCCATGGCAGTCCAAGGACAGGAACAGCAATCTTTTTAACATATCTGATAGGACTGCAAATGGAAAAAGAATCTCTGCAGACTAATATAATGGAATAATCATGAAGAGCAGAGTAACAAGAAGCTGAAACAATACTTTCCTCTAGCAGAAGAATCTAGAAGCCAAGGATATTAAGAACGAGTTTATTTCACTGATTCTTTGGGAATTTGCCAAGTGAATAAGTATCTCATGATATTATTTATGAATGTGAAAAACATGTTTTTATTTTATTTATTAGGACATTTCTGTGTTTAATTTTTTTCTTTTGTTTTGTATTGTATTTTGAATATTATAAAAATGAATAAGCAATTGGGTCAACAAGCATACTGAAATTATTAGAGCTCAAATGTGGACACAATTACATTCAAGTAAAATGATATATTCCAGTGAATGATTCAAATATCAAAAATGTTTGCACCCATTTCCTTTCACAAACTTTTGTAAATAAATATTATTAAAAAATTACTTTTCTTTTAACTTTTCATTTCAGTTAAAATATGACTATTATTTCTGCCTTCCTAGATGGAAAAACATTGCAATCATTTTTTTTACTCTCTAGTTAAAAATATAAATGACATTTAACTTTTCATCATCTGGTAGTTTTACAATCCAGTGAGTAAGAAGCACTCATTATTTTTTACTTGGGATTGTTACTATCTTTTTTTCTGTCAATCCATATTATTTTACATAAATTTATTTGTCTTACGTTCTTCTTTAAAAACTCATGCCTACCAACTTTTGCTTCTAAATCTTTTTCACAACCTTTCACAAATAGTACAACAGTATATACAAACACATCTAACTAAAATACGTTTTTTTCATTCCTTCAAATAATCACTTACTAGTTATTTATTTATTATACTATTTTATACTTATCTAGTTTTATTCCCTATTTCCTTATAAATTAATTTTCTTCTTTTGTTAATAGTTTAAATCTTCTCTCAACTTTAAATATGGAACTCAAAACATTTAAACAACTGTTTCTCTCAGCTTTCACTATCATTGAAAACAATATTTTCATCTTATTCCTCTCACATACACACACACAATATATATTATAATTGTTTCACAAATGCAACAAGCAATAATTTAATCATCAGCAATAACCATTTACCATCACATTTATCACACTCAATTCTTTAAGTATCTCTATTAGCTTTTGGAAAAATACAATAATATAAATAAATAAACTTTTATTTATTTCAGAAATCTTTCAAGAAGTTGCTGTGTGTTCTAATGGTATTGGGATTATGTTTTATCCCACAAGTTTGGCTTAATTATCAACGTGTTGACTCATTTGGTAAGTCAAAAATCAAGCAATCATATTAATATTTTATTATCCTTACAGTTGAGAAGACTACTTGTAGAAGTGATACCATTGTTGTGTTTTAGATTTTAAATTTCATGGTTAGTCTGTTTGAGTTTTGAATTTGGGGTAATTATATATATATATTTACATTGCTGTTTGATTGTATATATATCTGCAAGTTTTTGTTTTTATTAATGCATCTTTCGCTTTTAGTTCATTCCTACCACAACAATCCATCAGCCCAGATATCAGACCAACCTCTCACACATTGTACATGTTAGAAACTTTTATTGTACTTTTTCAAACATGTTTTGGAGATACTTAAACTTCACTTCATATTTATATTTATTTATTTAAATATGTTTCAAAATTTTATTCCATCATACATTACTGAAACGTGATGTGATTGTGTATAAACAGTGGAACTACTATTTCTCCAAACACTGTTCATAATATCAAAATTAATTGCGTTTATAAAAGTAATCAGTAGAATGTTTACTTAATGTATTGCTAAAATATATACAGGTGTGTGTATATTAAAAATACTGGATAATTTGGAAATAAATTTTAATAGTAAATAACTTTATAGTGAGACGCAAACTTTTAGTTACAAATAATAAATACAACTTTTTCCTCATTATAAATAAATTCCGGTTTTGATTAATAAACTCAATGCTGTATTTCTGCATCCCTGAACTTATTGATTGCTCAATCATTGTGAAATACCTAAAATATGAATAGCATTTGCAGTCCCAAATGTTGATAAGGATTAACAAACCATTTCAAAGAAAGGTGAAATTCATTATTGTCTAATGTAAATAGAACTTCATTTATATATTGCTAGAAATGATAAAACTCCCGAGTTAAAATTATAAGTAAATGCAGACAAATATCTCCACAAGTTTGTTAAGTATATACAAAAATGAATTTGTAATTAGCTATAAAAATTGAATATTTATTGCCGAAAGCATGAGTAACAATCTAAAAAGTAAGGCAGAAAGATAATTGAAAGAAAATTACTTAAAAAAAATAATTTTTATAGTTAAAAAAAAATGTCTCAGCAAATCCAGAGAAGAAAGAGAAAGAGTTAAGTGAGTCAAGACTATCACCAGAGATTGAAACAAAGCAAAAACTTCTAAGATAATGGAACATATTATGAAGAATGAAGGGAAGCATGGCCCAGACACAGAGATATATCTAAGGCTGCTTATAAATTATTATTATTATTATTATTATTATTATTATTATTATTATTATTATTATTATTATTATTATTATTATTATTATTATTATTATTATTATTATTATTATTATTATTATTATTATTACAATTATTATTATTATTATTACAATTATTATTATTATTATTATTACAATTATTATTATTATTATTATTATTATTATTATTATTATTATTATTATTATTTAGTAAACCTCGGAACAAATTATTAATAATTTTAATTACTTATTTAGACTAACATGCATATATATTATTTATTTATATCTGGGTTCATATAATAGTTATAGTTTTTTGCACTGATTGATGATAGTTATAGTTCTTAATCTCTCTAATACTCCTTTCAGTTATATATATATATATATATTGTAGTCCTTGGGTTTGCCCAAGGCTTCATTAAATTTAAAATTAGCCATGTAAGACAATGTTTAGTAAAAAAATTTCTCATTGGTTGTATAGATTTTTTTTTCAATAGGCAAACTCTCTAGCCAATGCTAGGTTTGAACCCATATTTTTAAGGATTGCATATGTTTTACTTGGTAGGAAATCTAAGCATTTTGTTATAAAAGATTTCTTTAAAAAAATATAAAATTATTTTATTTAGTATTGATATATAAGACAATTTAATCACCAAAGATATAACTTATTAGATAAGCAATAATTATACATCACTTTAATGGTTGGAGATTGGAAAGAAGGGAGCAGGATGTGTGATTTGTAAAACTACTTTAGAGAGTGAAACTAGATAATCATAGTTTTACAATGACAGGTTAGAACTCAATAGTTCATAAAATTAAATTGTACAAAAAACAATCAAGGATTAGAATGTTAAACAATCGGTTTAATTAAAATTGTATATGTGAGACATGAGTGTATGCATTTGATTTAGTTGTAGATTTTAGTTGTAAGGTTCATGATTAAATAATATTTATTCCATGTCATCTCATGGGGAACTTCTTTAAAGAAAAAGTAATTTGTTTTAATAGTTCATTCATAGCAGCCCAAAATTTCAGTTAAGATTCTGGGTTTGAAGTTGGGTTGCTATACATTTTTTTTATTATTATTAAAGAAAAAGTAAAAGGGGGAAGAGCTTTCTCTTATTTATTCTGAGAGGGGGGGGTTTCTTTCATTTGTTCTTTGGGATGATTCCCACAAACAGTAAATTACTAAAATAACTCACTAAAGTAAATCAAGTGATATCTATGATACAGTAATTTAAGTTTAAAAATAATGGGGGTCATCCATTGGAATGCAGACATGAATTTGGCAGGTGGTTTTTCAGGAGGGCATACAGGAAAAAGAAATAATAGGTAATTAATCAAGGAAAACACTGACGAGATGTAAATGTTTTGGAAGGGTATTGGAAGGTCACTGTTTAGGAGAGGGGGGAAAGAAGAAAGCTAACAATATATAAGAGCTTGCTTTTTAGTTGGGGACAGACTTCTTTTGGCTGATCTTTTTGTTGTCTCTCTTTGCAGGCTTTCTCATCATTGGTTATAGAGAAGCCTTGCTGCAGAATTAAAGAAAATTTAAAAAAAAAAAAAAGAAAAGAGAGAAAAGAAATTGTTTATTGTTAGTTATTCTGTCTGTCCTGAATGACCAACTTAGCCAAATTTAATGATATATGTAGAAAGATGACTCTAGAGTAAGCTTTTATTGGATGCACATCATTCTCTCCTGAAATTAATTAACATCATGATTTGTATTATATATCTAATTTATCAGGAATCGGCAAATGGTAAAATTTAAACTACAGAAAAAAAAATCAAAAAAATTGATTTTGATTTTGCATATAAAGCATCAAATCTGAACACTATAATCTCATATAAAGCATCAAATCTGAATACTAAGTGAACTGAAAAATACATCAAGAAGTGGAGTTATATATTCAAAAATTAAAAACAAGTTCTGTTCAGCTGTAATCCCCAGAAACCAAAATGAGAAAATCTTATCAGCAGCATGAAAACTTTGTACATTTTGATATAGAAATTGAACTTATATCACAGTGACTCTTTTCACTAAAGCCATGTGTGCACACAAACAAACCAAAGAAGAAGAAAAAAGGAAAATGGAAACTGGAAATCTGAAGGACAATCCCGGAGGACTATTTAAGTATATTTTTATTATTCGTTATTCATTTGGAACATTTAATCTAAAAAAAAAAGAGAAATAATTTTTTTTATCATATATATCCATTTAAAGTTAATCCATATTAGAATTATTATTATTATTATTTTGGAGGTAGATGAGGTAATATCAAATTATTTTGTATGTGCCTGTTAAATGCTTTTATTATTATTATTATTATTATTATTATTATTATTATTATTATTATTATTATTATTATTATTATTATTATTATTATTATTATTATTATTATTATCATCATCATCATCATCATCATCATTTAGGGTTAGAGAAAGTAATATCAAATCATTCTGTATGTGCTTGTTTTAGATGCTTTAAATTTTTTTTAATGAAAAGAGTGAGAAATATTGTTAAGGGAAATGTTTTTGGATCAGATCAGGAATTCTTGTCAAGTGCTTAGACCTAGTGCTATATTTTATGAAGGTTCATCATTATGGTTTAAACATGCAGATGGTTTTAGAGAATTTAATGCACATTTCTTATTACTATTATCATAAAGTTAAAGCTAGATACAAGCCAATTAAGGCTTGGAAAAATTGTTGGCTGATGTTCTGGTGTACTATTTTGCAAGAGTAATGTGGAAGTGAAAGTTTTACTTGTACAAATTGATGTTAGACCTGTATATATGTGGATGGATGAAGAGTCCCACCAAGCTAGTGAAGTCATAGTTTAGCTTGCTCACTAAGATATCTATTCCATATTTATAAAGTATTTAAACACAGTGGAGGAGTTTTCCCACTTGGTTATTTTCTACACTGTAAGATGATTTCTTTATTGATGGCCAGAGGTTAATAGGTATACCCAAGTCTCTCTGTATGACTAGCGACAAAGGCCTAGCATACCTCAACCTTAGTGAAAAGATTTTCTCTTATTCAGGTTACTGCTTGCCTCATATTTAATGTTGATATTATTTATGGGTGTATGAATTACAGCTATTGCCGAGTGTTACTTATAAATGTTGGTTACAGGGTTGCAAACTCAATTTGATGTCAGGATGAGTGCGGATAGTGTGTGTGCAATTGGTATACTTGAACATTATTTTGTTGATATATTTCAATAGATCAATAAGAGCCAAGAATAATAATGTAAATGAATATTAAATTTAAGGGTTAAATAAAACATATGAATATTGTAAGTAATGCATATATAGAATTATCTAATAAATATATCCACAGCCAGCTGAGAACTTCGCTGGAAAGGTAATATTACTGAAATATTATTGTCATAAGAATAGGAATATAGTGTGTATGCATGTGTGATAATGATTGAGCTATATACCGATTTGTTGACATTTAAAAAGTAACTAAAATTAACTTAATCCCACCATACATAAAATATCTCTATTGTAAAGCATAGGGCAAAGGAATATTAGATTAAAATCATTAGATAAAATTATTAAATCAGTAACTAAAAGCATTAAACACTGGGGGGAGAAATTTAATGTTTGCCATGTCTGGGATAAAAAATGAGAACAAAATATAATACATGTGAAGGTAACTATTATTTTTATCTGTCTGATATTAGTATTACTCCATGGCAATTGTGATTCCCTAATAATTGAAGGTTAATATTTATATTTTAAAACCACTTGACATTATCTGTTGATTTAGAATTTTTTTATATATCATAATACGGTTGTAGAACAAGGGAAAGCCATGTGAGTCATCAAGTTAATGTACATATTATGTTATTGAGTTATAGTATGTTAATAAAATTTATTTTGTTTTAAATAAAAATTTGCTTAGGTCTCAATGTTTTGTGGGTTATTATAATCTAGACATCTCAAATCCAATCGTACATCAATATATTATTATTAATAGTTGAATCATCATTTTCGTAAATAATATCCTGTAAAATTATTTAAAATGGTTAATTTTCCGAGCTTATGTAGCATGGCAATACTCAAGATTACCAAATAATTCAGTATAGTTGAAATATAAATTATAAATAGGGATGGTCATTGGGTGATAGTGAATGCAGTGGGTGGCATAAAATCCTTTCCCCATCTGTTGCATTTAAACACCTCCCTAGATGCACTTCCTTATGATTTTACTTCAATTATGAAACTGTTTATAATATGTTATCTCTAAAGGATTTAATGTAAGCTTAAATTATGCGAGCTTTAACGTAAATAGACATTGGCTACATTAAAGACAGCCAAGATCAACCTTGGAGGTGATCATGAGAGGGGTGTTTATCACTAATAATCCACCGCAGCTTGTTTGATTTCCACACCTTATTGTTCTGAAACCTTGAGAAGAGATTATAATGGGAGAAATGAACTAGCACAATGGAAAATTTAATAGTAAAAGAGATAGTAGTGCAATAGACCTATGAATGTGAGGATGATGGAGGGATGGATCAGGAGAGTGGAGATGGATATAGAACTATCTGTAATCTGAAACTAAATTTTAATTGTGACTTTAATGATAGTGAATGGGGAGTGTTCTGAGTATATAAATTGTAATGAAAGTTGGGTTTAAAATTTCTTCTCTTTAATAACCACGAACTTCCAAGAGTATTAATATTATTATTTTTAATGCCTTCTCAGTGTTCTCTTAATCGATTGATTATTTATTAACCCATTCATTAAATATCATTGTTGAAATTTATTAATAAGTAATTGAAATAAGGTTTAGCCTCAATACTTTCATTGAAGTTGCAATTTAGTGCCCTGGCAAATATGATTATGGTCATTGTATCCCATCATCATCATCATTCCAGTAGGCTTAGAAATAGTGTTAGCTGGGAATGATGAAGAATCCATCGATCCATCCTTAAAACATCACAACTGGCATGCAACGTAGCTGCAAGTGTCTAAGTGCCAGACAAAAAGTTTACAATTGATCCATAGCATGGTCATCCAAAAGATTGAATGGTTACAATTGGTGCCACAGCAAAAGGGCCTGATAATGATCTGTGGATGATGAAGCTATAAAGAGTAAGAGCGAATTAGTTTAAAGTCTTATAGATTTACATTAGTTATAATATATATATATATATATTGTAAATATAGAATCCAATCCCCACATCATCATCATCATCAACTATTATCAATCCATTGCAGTATGAAGGTCTCTCCAAGTTCAATCCATCTTCTCCTATCTTTAGCTTCTCTTCTCCACATCACCCCTGCACATTTTTTATTTCATCCATCCATCTCACATTTGTTCTCTTTCTGGGTCTTTTACAATCTTTTGGAATCCAGTTTAAGTTTCAATTATCCATCTATTATCATCTCTTCTAGCAATATGTCCAGCCAAGCTCCACTTCAGTCTTTTAATTTTTTCAATGAGGTCAGTAACACATGTTTGTTCCCTTACCCATATATTGCATTTTCAAAATCTTCTTCTTACTCCCAACATGCATCTTTTCATACTTTTTTGAGTGGTCTGAAATCTCTGTATCGCTCTTCTATTAGGTGTCCAAGTCTCAGATCCATAAGTAAGAACTGGTAAAACACATTTATTAAAAACCTTCCTTTACAAACACATAGGCATATTTCCTTTTAGTATCAAGTTATTTCTACCAAAAGCATTCCAAACAAGTTTAATTTTATGATTAATTTCATCCATTATGTTTCCATATGTATTAATAATCTTACCATGGTATTTGTAGCTGTTAACTTCTTCGAACTCCGCATAATCAATTTTTATATTCATATTTTGAAAAAATCCATTAAACATTACTTTAGTCTTTTTAACATTTATTTATCTTTAGTCCTACTTTCATCTGATAACTCCTGCAACATTTCCAGCAGCTCTAAAGCATTATTTGCAAAAACAACTACATCATCTGCAAAATATCAATGGCATTAAGTAATCTCCATTTACTTTCACTCCTTTAGCTTTCCATTTAATCCACAAAATACTTCTTGCAGCACTGCTGTAAAAAGGTTTGGAGATATGGAATCACCTTGTCTTAAATCATTCTCAATGTTGAAATCAGTTGCAGAAAGGTGTTTGCTATTAAGTGAAAGGAAACCCTTTGATTCCTTTTGGAGGCCTTTAAGGAACCAAGCGGGGCAGATTCCTAATGTCCACTCCATACATTCTGGTCATTGCAGGTGTTATTACTGTGATTTTTAATATAGTATATGAACATGGATGGGCTGCTCACCAATATGCAATACCCAGCATGGTAAGTTTATTGACTTTTTATCACTGAGTTTATGATGAAGAAACACCATGGTCTTTCTTCTCAGAATCCCCACATATATATTATTAAATCAAGAGAAAATTTGTAGCTACAAATTTTTTTATGTTGTTTGTGTGTATTATATATATATATATATAATTGAAATAATATTTTTAACGGTTTACAAACAATTACAAACAATCCTTAAATCCACAGAAGTACTTTCGGTTACTTTCTAACCTGCCTCAACTGCCATTAAATTCAAAAACTAAAAGCGGAAGCAAATGTCATCAATTCAAATTCCACGAATCTCGTATTTTAATGTTAGAAGCTTGTCGATTTATTAAATGCATTTTATTCCTGTTTATAAAAATTGCCTCTTTAATTTTTCTTTTACTATGGTTTCTCTCTTCGTGAAGAATTTTTACATTTTCAAAATTAAATTTAAATTTATATTTACATGTTTTTTCATGATCAAAGAAAACTGAAGAAGATATTAAATCACCATTATTTTTATTTTTTACATGCTTATATAACAATTCATGTTCCTTCAATCTTTTCTCAATACTGCACCTAGATTCACTTATATATGATAGCATACAATCACAAAAAAATTTGATATGTGACATTACTTTTTTTGTGTGTATTTTTGGAGATATTAAAATTTACAAAAGATATGTGGATGATGTTTTTGTTTGTGGAAATACTAATAGTATAAATTTGCTTATTGAGGAATTAAATAAGTTGAATGGCTTGAAATGGGCTATTGAAAAAGATCAGGACAATAAGATTAACTATTTAGATTTAATGATCACAAGAGATAACAGTATATTAAATTATAAACTAATTATTAAGCCACTGCAAAAAAGAGGATATATAAATTGTAAATCAAAAGTACCAATGATGCATAAGATGGCAAGTTTTAAATCTTTTTTGTTTCAGAATGAAAAATTATGTCGTTTCCAACGTGATAAACTGAAAAATATTGAGATATTTGCCAAAGAATTGCTTGATATTGGTTATAAAATGGAACAAATAAACAATACTTTATGTCAATGTAAAAAAAAATATTATAATTTAAAAGAAATGAATATTAATAGTAAAAAATGGATATCTATTCCATTTATTTCAAATCCACAAGAGAAATTGTTTAAGGATTTATATACGAATGTGTTTAATGTTTCATTCTACGTTCCAAACAATATTAATAAATTAGTCAATAATTCTAAGGATGTCATACCTGTGAAGCAAAAAATGAATGTCATATATCAAATTTTTTGTGATTGTATTGCTATCATATATAGGTGAATCTAGGTGCCATATTGAGAAAAGATTGAAGGAACATGAATTGTTATATAAGCATATAAAAAATAAAAATAATGGTGATTTAATATCTCCTTCAGTTTTCTTTGACATGAAAAAACATGTAAATATAAATTTAAATTTAATTTTGAAAATGTGAAAATTCTTCATGAAGAGAGAAACCATAGTAAAAGAAAAATTAAAGAAGCAATTTTTATAAACAGAAATAAAATAAATCGACAAGCTTCTAATATTAAAATACGAGATTCGTGGAATTTGAATTGATGACGTTTGCTTCCGCTTTTGTTTTTGAATTTAATGGCAGTTGAGGCAGGTTAGAAAGTAACCGAAAGTACTTCTGCAGATTTAAGGATTGTTTGTAATCGTTTGTAAACCGTTAAAAATATTATTTCAATTATAATTACAATATTGTTTTTAATTAACGGATATTTTATTTATTTTATATATATAATTTTCTTTTTGGGTGTAGTTATGAAAAAAAATGAATATAATAAAAAAGTAGTTATTTAGTTTCAAACTATAGCTTTATTTTTTTTTTTTTTAGTTAAAGCAGTCTAAAATAGATTGTTGAGTTATTTTCATTTATTATTTTATTATTTTATTGCAAGTGAATAAACTGGTTGTTGAGTTTTAAAGTTGTCTTAGTGTTATTTTACTTTAAAATTGATGCTTGTTTTGGCTGATATTATTGAGAATACGAGTACATCGCAGTACAAAAAAATCTAAAATTGATTTAGCAAATGCATCTGTATTTTATAATTATGAAAAGGAATATGGACATGGTTTTGATCCTGATATCGTTGAGGTGATTTGCAAAATAAAGAAACGATAGAAAGTCAAAGATTAAGGAGACTGGTTTATTGTCCAAAATAAACCTGAGATGAATAGGCGAGCGAATAGTGTTCAAATAAGTAAAAATATATAGTTTTAAATTTTTTTAACTGTAAAATACTGGGGACCTTTTTTTTTTTTTGGGTTAACTACGATTATGTACTAATGCATTGAAAGTATACACAGTTTATTTAATTAAATTTTATTTGTTTTCTCTGTTAAAATGTTTTCATATTATTTGTGAGTGTTTGTACGGCAATTATAATATTACTAATGCCTTTTGCCTATCTGCTTTGCTGTGCATAGTGTTATAAAATTAGCAGGTATACATAACACTAAATATTATTTCAGCATATACATTGCGTATTTAAACTTCATTAACATTGTTATTTTGCCCCATGGTGTTTTCCAATAATATTTTAGCATCTGTATTTTAATATTAAATGAATTTTCACATATGCACTGTTTTAATATAAATTGACATACACCCCTTTCTCTTGACATTCACCCATAAGCAAAGATTTAAAAGAGCAAGTGAATCTTCTTGTCCTTTAAGTTTATCTATATATAGCCAACCTCTGATAATGGTGCATTATTCAAGGCTTGAGTTGATTATATGCCTGATTTTTTAAACGATGTATAATTAAAATATTACAGAAGAGAGAATTTATCTTTTTTTAACCACCTGCAATTAATGTATAAGTTCAAATCCTGAATAATGCAAGCAAATCTTGGTTTATATATAGATAATATTGAAAGATAAGTGAATCACTTGTTCTTTAAAATCTTTACTTAGAGGTGAGTGCACATGTCAATTTATATTAAAACAGGACATGTGCAAAGATTGATTTACATCCAAATATATTACAATAAATACTATGGCTATATAAAATTAAATATCAATGTCTTTAGATTCTAAATTATTATATGTTAATTGCAGGTGGTTAAAAAGGAAATAAATTTTCTCTCCTATAATATTTGAATTATGCTTGTACAATTTAAGCATTATTAAAAAAATCAAACATATAATAGACTCAAGCCTTGAATAATGCATGGTAAGGAAAAGTTACCTTATATAAAGATAAGCTAATAATAATGACTCCTTAATCTATCAACAATCTCATCCTGTAGTCAATGCAACTTCCTTAAACAATAAAGACGGTACCACCTTTATATATTGTCTGATATACTTATATAAATACTAACGATTGCAACCTGAGCAAGGAGTATGAGATTAATAATGCAAAGAAGTTTAAACAAATCTCATTAATTTGAAAATTTATAACATAAAGAATTTCAACCCAAATAATGCTATGGTTATAATCCACACAATTAAAAGTATTTGTTAAGCTAGATGTGATTGTTTATGACTACAAGAAGTACAACTGGATAAAAAGCTAGACAAAAGTTGGAACAAACATTTTCCCCAGTGTCTAAGATTCTTACCGAACAAACTAATGACAAGAATTTGGGGAAGTCTAACTCATACAAGATGTGAAATATGGTCCTAAACTCTCTAGACCTTTCTGATCTTATAAAAAAACAGGGTGTCACTTATTTTTCTCACCAGAAGATCCTAAGTAGAAATGTCAGCAGACCAAGCTAAGATTACACAAGAACAGTTTATAATTAATAAGGTTGTTACCTTTTTGGTTTTTTTTTTTTTGTAGAGCATATAAACTAATTTAAACTCTCAAGTAAATATGTACAGAAAAGTTTTCTGTTAATAAAGTGTAACGATATATAAATATGTCGTTACATTAAATTGAAATAAAAACTTTTAAGTTCGCATATAAAAATAAGTGTATTAAAAAGAAAAAAAAAACTAAACGCTAAAATTAAAATGTTTGTTAAACGTATATATATTCGCACAGATGCTAAACTTTAAAAATATTTTTTTTTAATAAATAAAAAAAGGTATTTGAATGTATTTTTTTTTATAAAAAAAGATTTAAATATAAAAATCGTTTAAAAAAGAAATAACGTAAGTAAAAATAAAAACAGGTATTAATTAATTCCTGTAATCTGTAAATGGAAATGATTGTTTATTAATTATCCAAAAGCTGTCTAATTAAAAAGTCAGAGAGTAAATTAGATAAGAGAATAAAGAGATTTTAGCTTGACCAATGGAAGCACTAAGCCTTGGCTCGGACCCTAACGAAAGTGATGGATTAGTGACGTTTTGTTGTTGAATCCGTGTGGATTAATATAAAAAGGGAAATACAGTTTTTTCTGACAGTTCCAGCATTGTGTGTTTGAGAGTTGTGGTAGGGCGCACATACCACACTCTCTATTTAAAAAAAGAAAAAGGAAAAGACTGTGATACCTTGAACCAGCTATTGCCATCTCCAAAACATTATCTTCCAATGGAGGCGTCACGGGAATTAAAAACAGGAACCTGGACTCTTCTACCATAAGCTATATGAAATGAACAATTATTAAAATCAATTAAGAACTTTTGTCAAGTTTTATAAATTGATAAACAAGCCAACTTAAATGTTAAAATGGACTCTTATCTGACTTTGTAAGTTTTTAAATCAAATTAATAATGTTTAATTTTATATGTTTTCCGATTGATAAAAATCATTTCCATTTTTTTTTCTCTCTTATTGTATAAATTATTTGTTGTTTAAATTTTAAATGATGAAATTTAGGTTGGGTATAGACGTTGCATAGATTCTTTAGCGGTTGATTATGTTGTGGTTTTCACATTCGATTAGACTATATAGGTCAACGATATCACTGCGGCATCTTACGATGAATGCTAATGGGATTTGTATATTCCCTATGCAAGTGACGCTTATCGATGACTTTGTATTTTGATCGGTTGTGTTTAATTTGGAATGTTTTTGACTGTGGAATCTGTGCAGCTGATCTATACTCAACATTTTAAAACAAATTTTATAAAATTCATTTGTGCGAACGTATCTAAATGTTAAATTTAAGTCGGGCGTGAATGGCTATATAGTTTTGTAAAGTTATATTAAGGGAGGGTAATCTTAGGTTATTCATTTCGTAGTTGAATTGGTTCAATGGATTGGATATATTTGTGTAATAGTAGATGTAGTATGAGATCCGCTTTGGGCAGGATTGCATATATATGCCACACACCTTCTGTTTGCCTATGGATGGGTTTGTAAGTCAGCAGAAGACCGCAGTCCATTCCTATGGAGTTTTTTGTTTATTGTTCTACTCGCCAACAGATGTCACATTCCTGTTGGTGGAGAGACCATGTCTTCTCTAATCTACTTACTGATCAGATGTACTTTCCTGACAGTATAGTATTTTGTGTTGTCGTATCATGCTACATTGAATACATGAATGTATCAGATGGATTGGTGCCAGTTTGGTTGCGAAATTTGTTGCCTAAGGTTAAATCAGGGAAGAATATTTTCTTTTCAAATGCAGATCTATATAGTCTATTCATACTTGACTATCTAAATAAAATATTAAACTCATTGAAACTTAGTTAAAGGTAAAATTAAAAGTTAATATAAAAATCTAAAATGTTAAACTTATTCCTCAAAATTTAAATGTTATTTTATATGTGTATAAATAAATATTTTTATGTGTTAATTTCTGGCAGTGGCTTTTATTTATTGATATTTAAGATATAAATTAAGATATAGATTTTTATCTCTGCATCTCCGCTGAGCTAGTGACTTGGGCTAATGATCGGAATATTTAAATAAAGTGGAATCTTAACAGCGCGTATCTGTCTACTTTATAAATTTTTCTAGGTTTAAATGCCTAGATGGCGCCTTGTAGAGCAGATATTGTTTTTGCAGTTAGATTCAATCTCCACTTACTTCCGATTGTTATAAAAGCTTGTTACCTAAAATAAAGAAAGATGATTATTTAGTAGTATAAATGATTATAAACAGTTATTTTTTGTGATATTGCTGTTGATAACTAATGTTCTCTATTATTTCATTAAAATAAAATGTACATTTAAAAGCTACAGAAACAGCTGCATGTCACATTATAATATTTTGTTCTACTAACATGAGTTACGGGTACAATTCTTAACATAAAATGAAGGAATCATGGTTCCCTAATAACGTAGATTCAGTAAAGAACAGAAAATCTAATAATGTCTGTTGAATAGATTTTGGATAAGACAAAACTTAAATGTATACTTTTATGTTGCTTGTTTTATTTTGAATGTAACATTTATCTTTTGACATGGATGCATAAACTAAAACTTTTTTGCAATGAGGGTTATATATATATATTCAATGTTTTCCATATTTTTTCCAGATGTGAAGTTCTATCAGTAATATATTTAATTTATTAATTCTAACAATAAAATCATCTGCAAGGTAAGATAACACATATTTATGGTTCAATGTGACATTAAAACATTCTAGTATAAATCAAAACATCAAACATGCTTAAAATAATGATTAAAAAAAAATTATTAGTTAACTTTTTTTTTTTGCTGAAAAAAAACTTAAATTTTAGGTTTCCATCAAATTGTGATATTTGAAAGCTATTACAGAGATATGCACATTGTCACACATATATACACAATAGTACATTACTATATTAATTAATCAGTACAGTTATTATTTTTATTTTATATATATATATATATGAGATAATATTAACAGTAATCTTATATTGTATTCATAATTTAACATAGGTATAAAGTTATATTAATTAATATTATGATATAAAAATCTTTTGATTTCAAAAGTATTCAGAAAAAAAAATAAAGATATCTGGGTGTTTATATTTTAGAGCCATTTGACAAAATTAGATGGGCTTTCTTTTCTTAAACTTTACTTTATCTTTAGTAACCTTTAAAACAGTAGGAGTTTTATTAAATTAATATTTATTTATATATTAAATAAATATTTATTTATATATAAAATTATAAATGCAAATTAAGATTTAAACTTCTTCTAATATGATCAGTATTGCTTATTATCATGTATATAAATATCTATTTTCAGGTTGCCTCAATTCCAATAGTTATGATTGTCCTTGTGGATGTGTAGTGGCTACACAGTTTGGCCATGCTCTCATACTCAAATCAGATGATCGTTGCCAAAATACTACTGGTGGAATTTTAGCTGGCCATGTGATCGACTGTCCTTGTGGGTGTGAAGGGACATTGAAAAACAATGACACATTTTATATGAAGAAGACCCAGTACTGCCATTTTAATGGTGTAACTCAAATTGATGAGACCTTAGTACCCTGTGATTGTGGATGTGCAAATTATACCAGTAATCAAGGAACACTGTTTTCAGTCCCAGAAAATTTCCGATGTCCCACAAGTCCTGACCACACATATATGAGAATTTCTAGTTAAAGTTTATATATATGTGTATATGGAAATAGAATAGTATTATCTTAAAATCCCATGTAAATAGATAATTTATTAAACATATAGTGTAGAAATATAACGAATTCATTAAAAATCTACTTATCTATCCATATATCTATCCTTATCTTTCATATCTATCTATTTTGCATATATATAGCTACTTTCTTCTCTATCCACTTATCTTTTTTTTTCTCATCTATCTATCTACTTTTTTTAGAAAGAAGGATGCTAGAGTTCTTTTTATTGATATTTTTGTTTCAAGCTGTCCAATCTTGAAGACTGGTGGGTGTAACATTTCATATATCATACTGTAATATCCCCTGACTAACTGGTCAACACTGATATGATGAATGAATCCAAATCCTTGACTAATTCATAACTGGCTTCTAGAATCCATAATAAATTGTTTCAAATATTTGTTTATTAAGTAGTTGAGATTCTTCACTTTGAAATGTAAAACGCATCAGTAGAAAAACATCAGCTAATCTCTAAACCCCGATTCCTATTGGCCTAAATAATTTGTTTCAAGCTCTGCTCTGATACTGACTGAATGGTTTATGTCTATGATTTCATTTAAATTGTAGATAACTACTTTATAAACGACTAAATGTTTTTAAAAACCGTAACTTTTATTTAACTTAAACATATTTACTGCTATGGAAAAGAGATTACAAACGCAATAAAAAGATCTCTTGCACCCCTCTTACTAAAAACGGCACTTGTAGCAATCACTTTCGTCATTAGTATGTAAATCTACGGCTCTAAATTCAATTTTATGATAATCTATTATTTAATATTCAAAAGCAACTTTAAATCTAGATCTCAACTTCCTTTAGTCACATAACGTTATGATTATGATACCACTCAGTATTGAAAGCTCTCAGCTTTAAATAAATTTTCTTTATTACAAATTCAAACCTGTTTTGGTATTTAAAATGTTTTAACATTATTGAACCATTACAATTATAGCAGGAAAACAAAGTAAAAAATATTCTAATAATTAAATATAAAAAAGTTGTTTTTTGTGATAAAAAAAAAAATACATTAAAAATTCAAAAAAAAATTATATTTATCTGATGTATGCCATTGAAATATGGAATAGTAATAATAAATGGTATTTATATGAATTACAAAAAGTATATCATCGTTCTCCATAAATTGATTAGATTTCAAAATAATACCGATTATCTTTCGTTAAAAATATTTAAATATTTTTTAAAAGTCCTGAATTATTCTTTGCACAATAACAGAAAAGATAATAACAGATTCTACCATCAACATCCAGAACAATAAATATTAAAGGGGGAAAAAAACAAATGTTTACAAGAGTTTTAAATCACTTAGTTAATAAAAAATCCTGTACTATAATAATAAACACTTAATATTTTTTTCATAAGTATTAATTTGAATATACTTAAACTTAAAAAAGAACTGTGTAACCTTAATTACTATAAATATTTTTTTTTCTATTGTTATTTCTAATATTGATTTTTGTACAAATATTGACTTTTGTGATGTAATGATTAAATAAATAAAATGAATAAAAAATCTATGATCTGTCTGTTTATTTATTTACCTTCTATTTATCTAAGATTTCGAACTCTATACCCAACATATATCTTTACTCTGTTCATATACTTATCTATCTATCCATCTAGCAATATTTCTAACTATCTGTGTTTACCTGAAACTATTTTGGTTGTATTTATATATTGGACTATTTCCATTATGTAACACTAAGATATATATCTTCCAAAAATAATAACTTTATTTAAATCTTCCAATGATATTCAACTGTTAGTAATAGAATAACGGTTAGTACAGGGTCCCCAACACTATGCCCGTGGGCACCATGGCACCCGCAGAACATTTTACGTGTGCCCGCCACTATCCGAACAGGATAAAAAGTTATTTATCTGATACAAATAAATTTAATTTTTAAAATTTCTTATAAATTATTGTATTATACTGTAATCAAATTGTAGGGCATACTATACATTTACAGCGTAAAAATATAAACGTTAATTATATGTTAAAATTTTATTTTTGAAATAAATATTTTTTTCTACATTATGTGTATTATTAACAATATCCAACTATAAATTTACATTAAAAAAATAAATGTTGCCTGCCACCTGGCTGAAAAAATAAACATTGCCCGCCACCTGGCTGGTATTATAGAATGTGCTCTTAAGTGCAAAAAGGTGGGGACCCCTGGGTTAGTATATGACTAACAGTTGAACATAATTGAAAGATATAAATAAAGTTAAATTTTTCTATTGTTATTGAATACTTAATATTAGATGATGTTAATATACCAATATATAAATACACTTTTCTATCTATCTACTTATCTATTTATCAATTTACCTATTTATTTATCGATCTACCTAACTATCAATTTACATATTTACTTATTTATATCTGTTTATTCACCTATCTATATCCCTATTTATTTACTCTTCTATCTATCTATCTATTTATCTATCTTTCTGTCTGTTTGTCTATCTATTTATCTATATATTTTTACCAATCTAATTTTTTTTCTTTATATATATATATATAACACCACACATTATATATATATATATATATGATGGGTCTTATTCCCAGGAGGCTGTAAAGTCACCAACCAAGGCAGCGGTTGGTGGCTGAAGGCGGAGGGTGCTAAGAATCCCCTGATTGCGGACACAGGCTGCCATTTGATGACGACTTTTTATTTAGGTACTTACAACTGCAGATCACTTTCAAGTGAAGGAAGATTGCAAGAATTAGAAGAAGAACTGTCTTATATTAAATGGGACATTATTGGACTTTGTGAAGTTAGAAGAAAAGGAGAAGAAAAAATTGATTTAAAAAGTGGACATATACTCTATTATAAAAGCACACATATTGGAAATACAAGTGGAGTAGGATTCATTATATATAAAAAGTGGAAGAACAATATTGTGGAGATTGATGGAGTATCGGACAGAGTGGCAAGATTAGTTATACAACTTAATAGCAGATACCAAATGCAGATAATTCAGGTTTATTCCCCAACAAGTTCTCATAGTGATGAAGTAGTAGAAGATTTTTATATGGATGTACAAAAGGCTTTTGATCAGAGTAAACAACATTTTAAAATTGTTATGGGAGACTTTAATGCTAGAATTGGTAGACAAATGAAAGATGAAATTGCTGTAGGTAATTTTGGTTATGGTAATAGAAATGAGAGAGGACATAGACTTGTGGAGTTTGCAGAAAAAGAAAAACTTTATATTATGAATTCATTTTTTGAAAAAAATGTTAAAAGGAAATAGACATGGAAGCATCCAAATGAAGGTACAGCAGAATTGGATTATATTTTGACTAACAGGAAATACATATTTCAAGATTGTAATGTTCTTAATAAATTTAACACAGGAAGTGATCATCGATTAGTAAGGTGTAAGTTACGTGTTAATGTAAAACTAGAGAGACAAAAATTATTAAGAAAAACAATATTTACAGTTGATATTCCTAATCTTCAGAAACATTCTAATGAATTTAAATTAGAACTTACAAATAGGTTTCAAGTGTTAGGAGATTTTGAACATGATTCAGATTTGAATGAAATTAATATGAAAATAACTGATACACTTTTAAAAACTGCAACAAACATAGGTGGTAGAAAAAAGCAGCAATTGACTAATAAAATTTCTACTGAGACTAGAGAATTTATGAAGGAAAGAAGGAATATGAAGATATACAAAAACGATGTATTAAAAAGAATTGAATATTTCAAATTTTGCAAAATGGTACGGAAAAGAGTTGAAAATGATATAAAAAAGTATAACTGTGAAATAGCAAAGAAAGCTGTAGAAGAAAATAAAAGTCTCAAAAATGTTAAACAACATTTTGGTATTGGTAGGAAATTTATATCTGCAATAAGAAAAAAAGATGGAATTATTACTAAAAAGAGAGATGACATCATGAAATTGGTAGAAGATTTTTATCAAGAATTATGTAGTAATAAAGAACAAGTATCTCCTATATCTATTACATCTTCCGAATTGCCCAGAATTTTAAATGAAGAAGTGAGACATGCAATTAAGTGTATGAAGAAAGGAAAGGCTCCAGGAAATGATGGAATTATAATTGATATATTAAAAGAAGCAGGTGAAGAAATAGAAACAATTTTAGCAAAGTTATATACCAAATGTCTAAATGATAAAGATGTACCGGAAGATTGGAATAATGCAGTAATAATATTAATATTTAAAAAAGGTGATAAAGAAGATATTAGAAATTACAGACCTATCAGTTTTATATAAACTTTTTACCAAGATAATTACAACTCGTCTACAGAGAACTTTGGATTTCCACCAACCAAGAAAACAAGCTGGATTTAAAAGTGGTTTTAGTACAATAGATCATATCCAGGTATTGAGAGAAGTCATAGAAAGGACAAACGAATATGAGTTGTCATTATGTTTTGGATTTGTAGATTATGAAAAGGCATTCGATTCTATACACATTTCTTCAGTGATTAAAGCATTGGATCATCAAGGTATAGATCCAGGATATTGTCATATTTTAAAGAATATTTATAAAAATGCAACAGCAACAATTAGATTACATAATGATACTGGAAAAATCAACATTGAGAAAGGTGTAAGACAAGGTGACTCCATATCTCCAAAACTCTTTACAGCAGTGCTGCAAGAAGTATTTTGTGGATTAAAATGGGAAACTAAAGGAGTGAAAGTAAATGGAGAGTATTTAAGTCATTTAGATTTCACAGATGATGTAGTTGTTTTTGCAAATAATGCTTCAGAGCTGCAGGAAATGTTGCAGGAGTTAGCAGATGAAAGTAGAAAAGTAGGACTAAAGATAAATGTTAAAAAGACTAAAGTAATGTTTAATCGATTTGCTCAAAATATGAAAATAAAGATTGATTATGAAGAATTAGAAGAAGTTAACAGTTACAAATACCTTGGTCAGATTATTAATACAGATGGAAACATAATGGAGGAAATTAATCATAGAATTAAACTTGGTTGGAGTTCTTTTGTTAGAAAAATACTAAAAGGAAATATGACTACGTGTTTGAAATGGAAGGTTTTTAATAAATGTGTTTTACCAGTTCTTACTTATGGATCTGAGACTTGGACACTTAATAGAAGAGCAATACAGAGACTTCAGACCACTCAAAGAAGTATGGAGAGATGTATGTTGGGAGTAACAAGAAGAGATCGAAAACACAATGTATGGGTGAGACAACAAACAGGTGTTACTGACCTTATTGAAAAAATTAAAAGATTGAAATGGAGTTGGGCTGGACATATTGCTAGAAGAGATGATAATAGATGGACAATTGAAATTTTAAACTGGATTCCAAGAGATTGTAAAAGACCCAGAAAGAGACCACATCTGAGATGGATGGATGAAATAAGAAAATGTGCAGGAGTGTTGTGGAGAAGAGAAGCTAAAGATCAGAGAAGATGGATTAAACTTGGAGAGACCTTCATCCTGCAGTGGATTGATAATGGTTGATTATGATGATGATGATGATGATATGTATATTGTAACCTGACTTCTGTGAATCACATACACAATTGGATAAACATAAATACAGAAAATAATAGGTTAAACTTAAGCTTTAATAATAGCCTAGCTAGTTTTAATATCTAAAATAAATGTATATTTTAAAACTTTTAAAATTTTTAATTTTTAAAGGAAAAAAAAAAACAGAAAGACTAATCTCTGATAAAAAATATCATTTCTTTTATTTCTTCCTAACAGAAAATTAATTAAGAAAGTAAATTTAAAAGAAATGAAAATTTTGTATATTATTTCTATTTTATTGTATGTTAACATTTTTGAAAGAAAAGATAGTAAGAGAGAGAGAAAGACACACATAGAGAGAGAAACTCACTAGCAAATGTGTAAAATCAAAAAGACTATAAAATTAATGAAACTAGTTTTAACTCAGTTCCAAGCTAAAAAAATATTTCAAATCACCCAAATGGATAGTAGATGCTTGAATCACATATTACTATCAGGAGGCTAGTATCATTAAGGGACCAGTGACATCTATAATACAAAATTAATAAATCCCAGAGAAACAAGAGCATTATTATTGTTTTTTTGAACTGGTGTTACCAACTCATCTCAAATATCTTATTGTGGATAAAATTTAAAAAGAAATGCAGTACTGAACTGTGGATTGCTTTGTTCCAAAAGGTTGGAAGTCCAGGCACATCTGAATGGGAGACTAGAATGACAAATCCAGGGCTGACCACGTGGGCTGACCACGTAAGAAGTAATATTTACAGTGTCTACAATGCCTCCTGCCTCAATTCAAAGTTACTAAAGTCTTTTTTCCTTCATTCTTTTAACACTTTGCTTTCTTACTGTTGCTAAGATACTAGAAAAAGTTTTGAATGAAAACTTCTCTCTCATCCCAGTGCCACAAAACAAAACCCATAAATCACAAAGTTGAATCTTGAAAAATCTAAGCGAAATATTGTTCATTCATATTAAATAAATACATCGTTAAGTCCATTTTCTCAATATTTACCAAGATAACCAATATTTCAATGGAAAAACATTCATTAATATAATTTCATATTGAATATATATTTTCAATTTATCATACTAGTTCAGACTTTTTATAGAAAAAACATCACGATCTTAATACTTCTGAGTACTATGCATTTATCAAACATTTTATAGAATAAGGTTTATTCATTTGTTAATTTTTTTAGTGGACAACTTTCATCCTTATTTTCTTCAAAAGCAAACATATATATTCACATTTATTAAAGATAAGTACTTTTTTAAAATATAAGATTTTTTCTTCCTAAATGTGCACATCTTAATTAATCTTTTTTTTTTTTAAATATAAAATTATACAAATCCATCCAGGAAATATTATATAACATAATAATAATCTTCAAAAATCATATTCTAGTCCATCTTGTTTTTAATAAAAGAAATCGTTTAAAATGTATAGTCCATCCATCAATTTTTTTCAACTAAATAAATCATTTTTTATAATATAAAATTTAAGAGTCCTCTCAATCTTGCTCTTTTGAGATAAACTAGTAATAAAATATTTCTTCTATATTCCTAAATAATAAAATATGCTCACACTTCATAATATTCTTTTATACAGGTTTCAATTCAAGTGCATAATATTAATTTGTCCTTTCTGTTTTTTCTTTTAAAATTCATAAAATTGTTTCAATAACTTTCAGAAAATATCATTTTCGTACTTATAAATTTTAACTTTATCAACAGTTTATAATTATTAGAGTTTATCAAAGTTATTAAAGATAACTATTCTTTCATTACAAACATATTAAACATATTAAATTCAAAGTTCTTACGACCATTAAATCACTTCCAGTTGTATGGTTTAACTTCTCACAGCTTTTGATGCATATTTTATCGACACTTTGATGATCATTATTGGCTTCCATAAAATTATCATAGTTTTTCATCAAGTTTCACGAAATGAAATTTTGGTAAGCGGAAATAACTAACTGATTCAGACATTATTTTAAAATAGTTATTTAAAATTATACTTTAAACTTTTAATTAAAAATAATAATTTTATTTAAAAAATTACAACTTTAAAGAAGATCCAATTAGATAAAATAATTCTGAATTTTTCAGTCTATTCAGCCTCTATTCCATCTTAAGCAACCGATACACATGTACCACACACATTTTATAAAGATACACACATATATGCAACCAGTACTTGGTTTATATAAAGATAGCAATTCTCTCACTTTAATTAACTGGCATAACTTTATCAACCATCTAACTGTTTAACCATTTCATTTGTTAAAAATCAATGATTAGCTTGATATTGTAGTCATACTCATGTAAATATTACATTAATTATCTTTTCAGATTAAACATTTATATATATATATAATGATAAATAATATTTTAATAATGAATAACTATATCAACACGTGAAATTTTTTACAAACGTATTTAAATAATAATTGAACTGCCCTCTAGCTGCAAAGTTTGATTGCATTTTACAATAAGAGAATGACCACCTCTTATTGTCTTTCAGATTTTTTTATGTACAGCCATCCAGAACTATTACAAGCTAGAGGGCAGTTCAATTATTATTTAAATACGTTTATAAAAATTTTTCACGTGTTGATATAGTTATATATATATATGTGTGTAATAATATAATGATTCGATGTCTGTATTTTTAAAGCAATATACGTAATTATATAACTGAATATTTGTAAATACAGTAACTAAATAATTAAAAAATATTTTATCCACTTAGGAGTGCTTTCGATTATCCTAGTAATCTGTGTCAACTAAAGCTTCGAAATGCTAACTTTAGTTGACACAGAAAGCGCTCCTAAGTGGATAAAATATTTTTTAATTATTTAGTTACTGTATTTACAAATATTTAGTTATATAATTTCATATTTATAAAACAAGTCATAAATTTCATAACTTGCTTTTTAAGCTTGCATTTAAATGATCACTAAATGGAGCTTACCAATAGCTCTAATCAAGCTTTATTTTATAAATGTAGAAAGAGAAAGAATTCAAAATCTGGATCCGAAAGTCCCTATTTCCAGACCAATTGGTTTCGAGCTTATGGCTCACATCAGTGGAGCACTGGAACTCTAGAAACTAGATCTAAAATACTAACTCAGAAGTCAGCACTTATAAAACACATTACTATCAATTTGAAAGCCTGAATATATATATATATATGTCAACAGATGGCGTTCTACCAAAAACACCGTCAAGCGTATTTCGTTTACATAAACGTCAGAGAATGCATTCACTATCTCTAACTTTAATTCCATTTTCAGATCATGATTTCAAGCTATTTGCTATCATCAGTGAAAGACAGGAATAAGAACTAGATCTAAACACAAACTCTGAGTGTTTATGAAACAGTTTTTATTCAGCTTGCAAGCGTGAATTTTTTAGACATGTTAATGTCTTCAAACTCAGCATAGCAAGCCAGATAGCTACATCTGTTGCCATAAATACAAGCGTTAACAAGTTTTTAACTAGATTTTGTTTTTCATAAATGTACCTTTGAGGTCTTTCTTGCAATGATATATATTGCAGAGGCTTCTACTATGTGGTGATGCTGAACTGATATCAGACCCATGTAGCTATCTGGCTTGCTATGCTGAGTTCGAAGACATTAATGTGTCTAAAAATTCACGCTTGCAAGCTGAATAGAAACTGTTTCATAAACGCTCAGAGTTTGTGTTTAGATCTAGTTCTTATTCCTGTCTTTCACTGACGATAGCAAATAGCTTGAAATCATGATCTGAAAGTGGAATTAAAGTTAGAGATAGTGAATGCATTCTCTGACGTTTATGTAAACGAAATACGCTTGACGGTGTTTTTGGTAGAACGCCATCTGTTGACATAAATACAAGCATTAACAAGTTTTTAACTTGATTTTGTTTTTCATAAATCTACCTTTGAGGTCTTTCTTGCAATGATATATATTGCAGAGGCTTCTACTATGTGGTGATGCTGAACTGATATCAGACCCATGTAGCTATCTGGCTTGCTATGCTGAGTTCGAAGACATTAACATGTCTAAAAATTCACGCGCAAGCTGAATAGAAACTGTTTCATAAACGCTCAGAGTTTGTGTTTAGATCTAGTTCTTATTCCTGTCTTTCACTGACGATAGCAAATAGCTTGAAATCATGATCTGAAAGTGGAATTAAAGTTAGAGATAGTGAATGCATTTTCTGACGTTTATGTAAACGAAATACGCTTGACGGTGTTTTTGGTAGAACGCCATCTGTTGACATAAATACAAGCATTAACAAGTTTTTAACTTGATTTTGTTTTTCATATATATATATAGTAGTGGGATGGAATGCTGAAAATCTTTATATGATATTGTAGTTATACCCATATAAACAATATGATAACCCATGAGTTTTTATATAGATCATAATATTCAAGATAAGACTACAAAGAAATCTCAATAATCCACCAACTCACATTTTAACTAATCTGACCTTTTTGTAGTTTTAAGCAGTTTTTATAAATTTATATTTTCACAATATGATAATTCACTGGTTTCTATACTGATCCTTATAACAAGGTAATATTTAGGAAAATAGTCAATACTTTTTTCTGCAAGTTATTTTAATTTTTTAAAAAAGGAGACAAATATGTATAGAAATGGTCTTACATACAGTAGAATTCCATAAGTGATTTTAAAATTTCAATTAATTATCCTAAATAGTAAATTTTGTTCCCTTTTAAAATAGTATTCGATGATAATAGCTATTATTGTTTTAGTGTTTTCTTGAAGGATTATGATGATGGTGTTTTACTTGTATTTTTATATTGGACTATTTCCATCATCCAATATGAGTACTAAATGTCTTCAGAAAAAATTAACTTTATTTAAATATTCCAAATACATTCACCTGTTAATAATAGCACATCTTTTTCTAAAGGCATTCAATACTCATATTAGATGATGGAAATAGTTCAATATAAAAATACAAGTATTGATGTTTTATTTTTTCCACTGGGGTTGATGAAAAGAAATATTTCACCCAGCTAATCAAAATGCCTAGCAGATTTCTTTACTTCTCCAAGTTAAAGAAAATTAACAAAATGACACAATTTAGATTTAAATTTATTAATGTCCTCAGTACATTAAAATTTAGCAAAGACTATTTAAATTTGACAGGTGGTTATATTTTTAGCTTACTACCATGTGGTATGTGATATCATCAAACATCACTGACAATATCTCACTTTTCATGTTTTTATGGAGAAAATCTCTTCCATTGCTATGGTAATTACTGGAAGCAGGCACGTTTCAAAGTTCGAAGAGTTAAAATGTATCCAATTTTGACACAAAATATTAAAATGATTTAAAATATTATATTTTTAATATTAATTACCAAATTACATTAATTGTTCACAAGTAATATATTGTACCATTTATTTATATATGGTACAAATATATTGGCATTTGGTAAAAGCTAAAAAAAAAGTAAATTCAGATATCTTTTAGAAGAAAAACATTTTTAGATTTTTTTCTTATTAGTATAATTTATTTTTTTAAAACAATAAAAGTTAAAATTGTCGTTTATATTTTTTTTTATATAATTAAAAATAAAAGACACACGAATTACCACTCTAGATAAGCTAAAAGAAAAATATTTTAGCTAATTAAAGATGGCAGAATTATGCTAAAAAATTAAAGACTTTGTAACGTAAATTTTATAAAGAATGTACACGATTATCAACGTATATTTTTGACAAACAAAAGGTATATGCAGAAGTCTGAAAACTGGGCCTCGAGTATAAAAGGAAGAGGCCAGTTGGATCAACATCTTGTTTCATTTGTTTTTCTTATGGTCGGTCCTGGATAACAAAAGAATATATCCAGGATCACCCTATGCTGAAATAATTCTGCATGTTGGACTGAACAGGAACTTTTGCTGACATCATTCCTGAAGATGGACACCAGAAAACCTTTCTTGACCGACCAGTAGAATAGACTACAAGATCAACTTCTAGCCGATGGCCGAGCTCATTCTCCCACACAAAAAAACTATGCATAGTAATCTACAAGCTTCGTGAACTCACTAAACTTACTGATAAGCTAAGATTACTTATTCCTGATTGTGACAAAATTAAGCGTTTGCAAACAATTCTTAAAATAATCCCTATAGAGACTTTAATTTTATTGATCAAGAAACTCTTGTTTATCCAAGAACTTTTTAATTGTGAAACTGTTGTTTTTTTATTAATTGATTCATGTTTGGATTAATGTGCGTGTGTTCTCTCCAGTTTATTTAATTAGTAATATCTCTTTGTTTTAATTTGTTAGAATAAAAATATTTATTTCTAATATCAACTTTTCATTTGCACATTATTAATAATGGTTATAAATGATTATTATTAAATTTATTATTAGTTTAGTAAGATTTAGAAATATAATTTACCTTTGCCAATATGTTTTGAATAAACTTCAGGAATAATAATATCAAAAAAATAATTCTAGTTACGGTATAATACCGATTCTTTTAAAAACATTTTATGACAGATTTCAGCGGATGATTAAATGAATCCTGGCACCCTGATAAAAAGAAATAAAAGCTGATTTAGTCGATAGCATAAATCGTAACAATTACTAGGTAGAGTTGATCAGGAAATATAGTTATGTTTTTAGAAATAGAAATGAAACTTTATTCTTTTTGCATAACTTGATCAACTCAAGCAGTTTATTTGTATAGAGGTCTTGCAAGACGAGGAAAACATTACAATATATAAGTATTTATTTTTTAACTAAATGGTTTATAACATTAGGATATTAAATAAAATATTGTATTTTACTAAATTTTGACGTTCTCATAATGTTAAATTGATAAACTTATTAAAGTAACTTATTAGTTAAACACTAATATCAAATTCAAATATTTTACTCTTCCAATTGATTATATTTTGAAGATATAATTTTCATGCACGCACACAAATACGTATTTAAACACAATGTCAATATTTATTATTCTGGTTAAATGTAGTAATGATTTTATAGCCCTTTTAATAAACTATTATTTTAAACTGTTATTTTGCTTGAAGTTAAGCTTGTATGTATATTTTCCTTCTAATATTATTTTTGGGCATGTTTTTGCTTGGCCTAAAAAAATAATTGTGCTTTAAAAAAAGGAAAATTTTGCAATGGATATGTTTTTTGTAGCTATAATTGATAACATTTTGTAAGTGCTGATATTTTGGACAATTTTACCCAATCTCTTAAAGTATAGCATTGGAAGAGACATCTGCATTTCATTTCTAATTCTATTATTGATTGCTATGCAAATGATAATAGGGATTGATATATAGTGCATTTGATAATGAAAGAGAGCCAATAAAATGTTTTACAGTTAAATATTGTATCAATCAATGCAGAGCTAAAGTATAAGGTTACATTTACCTTCTTTCCCCATGAAAAATATCTTATTGGCTTTGATCGGTCATAAGTATAAAGTTATTATTATATAGTCTAAAGTTAATGTTATGATTAAAATTATTATTTTTTAAATATTAAGTCTACATTTTGATGTCTAATATAGATTGTTTTATAGGAATAAGAAGTAAAATGCAGATGTGTCTTCCAATACTACACTATAAGAGATTGGGTAAAATTGTCCAAAATATCTGCAGTTACAAAATTTTATCAATTATAGCTACCAAAACGTATGCATTTCAAAAATTTCCTTTTTAAGTTTATTCACTGTATAGTCTTAAATTGTATAATGATTTTTTTAAAATAGTTTATCTAACATTTTTAATTTATTGTTTTTCAACCAAATAAATATTCTATCCATTTTATTAATATTAATTTCTCACCTAGGAGTATATTTATAAATAATATTATAGTATTAATTACCTATGGACATTTAATCTTAATGTAGCATTGTTGTAACTTCATGCATTGTACATGCCTCATGCAGACTCTGGGGATTTTAGCATAAAACACATTTTCCCCTATTTTCCTTTTGATTTGGAAATATTTTTTCTAGATTAATGCACGATTTGTTGTATTGGCTCTTAACAACTCTTTAGAAGTAGTTTGAACTATATCAGCAAAGTTTTAACCAGCATCACTAGTGCTTTTAATGTGTTGTTTTTCTCTTATTCTATTATTAACTCAAACTATTATAAGAAATTCACTTATTTCAATAACAATTTTTATTTCTGTTCTTAATCTTGTTTTGGACATGACTTTTCACTTCAGGTATATTGCTAGAGAGAAAATAGTGAGGGATATCTCTGGAAGATTTGTATCTATCTTCAGAAGTCTTCTCACTAGTTTCTAATGGATCCAAAATTTCAACTATCTTCTCAATTTCAGGTCTGCCTGCACCAATAAGGGTTTGCTAGATATGTCTCAGTAAGTTATGGCATAGAATCCACACTATTTGAAGCCTCAATGAAAGTTTATTCCTATGATTAATTTCATCCATTATAAATTCCATCTACACTAATAATCTGATCCGAATAGTTGTAGTTGTTAACTTTTTTTAAATTCATGACTATCAACCTTTTTTTTTCATTTTGATAAAAACCAAGATACATTACTTTAAGCCCATTTCACACATATACTTAGTCTAAATAAGCGAGATGTTTAAACGTTTCGGTTAAATACTACTATATAAATATGATTTGCACTAACAGTCGCACACACACACACAAAGCTGAATTTTTAAATTCTTTATATACAAAATAATGCAAAATAATACAAAATAAATATGTATAAGTGTGACTGAGCGCTTTCAAGGGACATAGCCCTCATATTCACAGCCATATTGTAACGAAAGAAAGTAATTAACTTTCTAATAACTTCTAATAATTTTTGAACATTTTCTAACTGCCCCGAAGCCTTAATTTTCAAAAATAATTAAACCATCTACAAAACATCGATGCCATAATTTACTCAGTTTTCTATTTTGATCCATAATATACTCTTTGTAAAAAAAACTGTTGTAAAAAGTTTGAAGATATGGAATCAGCTGTAACCTCTTTTATATTAAAAAAATGGAAATAATTATTGGTTCTGTAAATGGCAACTCTTTTAAACTCACATTTTATTAATTTTCCATTCTATCAAATAAAACTTTGTTTATATCATTAATATTCCATACACTTTGTGATTCTACTCAGCCATATCTATGCAAGAACATTTATAATTAGTCCCTGCAATTTTTCATGTTAGCTATTATTAGTAAATATTATTTTAAGTGACGATATTTTTTTAAGAAATAACCTATTTTAAATTAATGCGAAATTTCAGTTTAATATTTATTCAGTTGTTTAATAAATACATTGCATAAAAAGGAAACTTTTTATAAATAATATATAACAAATAAATAAATAGTAGTAAAAGAATAAATATTTCCAAGTGAATAATTTTTTTTTTTAAAAAAAAATGTTTGCATTTAAAATTTATTGCTTAATTATTTTCTTCCTTATTTGTATCTAAAATGTCACGGTCGTTATTAATTCATATCATCACACGCAATGTAAATATTAGTTAATATTTTTTCATTTTAAAAAATAAAATAAATTATGTAATAAATAAGTTTACCAAGAGTTTTCATTTATGATCATACTTATCGTAAACTTTAAAAAGAATTAGTTTTATGACAGTATATTTTAAATAGTGATATATAAAAGTCACCCAATAAGTTTTTAAATAAGGTGTAATTATCGTTACTAATCTTATACGAACACATACAGACTTACATATTTACGCGTAAATATTCTTTGATAAGTTTATATTTTCCTGCCAATTCACAATTATATTTTCTGATATTATTAGTGTCTCTTTTTTTTAATTAAATTATAGAATTCCGATTTATTTAATTCTGTTTAGAGGATCATTTTTAAATACTTTTCTTTACCAGATTTTTGTCACCGTTGAAAATTTCTCAATGAGTTGATGCTTTTTATAATTTTAGATCTGAGACATAAAGAATTAACGAAAGAGCACTTAAGAAATTTCAAACTACTGAAAAAAATATGAAGAGATGTATATCAGAAATAACAAGAAGTATCAAAAGTAAAATAACTTGATGAGAGAACAAGCAGGTATTAATAACATCAAGGAAAGAATTAAGTAAATTAAATGGTGCTGAGTCAGACATATTGCGAGAAGAAATGATAGATGTACCATTGAAGGCTAAAACTGATTGATAAAAGACCTAGAAACAGACCATATGTAAGATGGATGGATGAAATATGAATGTTTTCTGGTGTTATGTGAATAAGAGATGTATATATTGGAGAAGGTGGAATAAACTTGTTAGAGACCATCATGCAGTAGTTTGATAATCATTGCAAATGAAAGTGATAAATTCTATGGTGAATAAATAGTAATGAATTTTTATCATAGTTTATCATAACCTTCAATCTAGTAATGGTGAAACCGTCTTTTTTATTTACTTCTAAATAATTATAATAAATAATATGCAGATATATTTTATTGTGGATGTTACTGTAGGATTGGTCTGGATATGGGAAGGTTCTGGATAGAGATTTTAAATATTTTCTCATACTGCACTTATCAATGAAATGCTTGTTTGAGCTATTGGTATGCTCTCTGTATTACATTTTTGTAAATACAAGCTTATAAAAATAATGGCACGTTATATATGACTTGCTTTTTATTATTATTATTAACAACAATGTATAATTTAGACATTTCATTATTACAATGTAGTAAGTGTGTCAATCTATGATATTTTCAAAACAACAACTAATAAAGACCCTTTGAACAGGCTGAAATAAGAGTACATTGTCTAAATTAATTTTTAAACAAAGGATGTCACCATTCTTGGTTAGCACTCAAGGTCTTAAGTAAATTTATAGTGAGACAATAAACATTTATCAATCTATAAAGTGGAAGTTTCGTAAACTTCTCTAAATTGTCATCTGTAATCCAGAGTTTGTCATAGTGTGAGATATGTTAATTTAACACTTTTAACAGATTATTAACCAGTAAAACGTTTTAGTAAACAAAAATTCCCTTTTTAAAATCTAGTTAAAGTTTCAAGGCATGAGATTTCCAATGCATAACTGATCAAAGTCTGTTGTTCAGGATAAAATAATAACACATTCCCCTCTCTCTCTATTTATCTCTCTCTCTATATATATAATATTTAATGTTTTCATGGTTGTATGATATAGACAAATTATTATTTTTTGGGTTAAATCATGTGTTATTTTCCATTACATACTGATATTTCAATGAACTAGTATCTGCCATTGTCAAGGTTAACTTTTGAAAGGAAAATCATTAGATCTCAAACAGTAACATGACTGAGTGCGAGATGAGAAATGAGATTGAACTTGAAGTAGTTCAGCATTCAAAATATGAGGCTTATCAAAATGTTTATTTCCCTCAGTTTTGTCACCTATTAATTTTAAGTTAATTACTTAAAATAAACATTTTGATAAGCCTCATATTTTGAATGCTGAACTACTTTAAGTTGAATCTCATTTCTCATCTTGCACTCAGTCATGTTACTGTTTGAGAGCTAACAATTTTTTTTCAAAAGTTAACCTTGAGAATGACGGAAGCTAGTTCATCGAAAAATCAGTATGTAATGGAAAATAACACATGGTTTAGCCCAAAAAATAATATATATATATATATATAGTAGAATATTAATTGGAAACCCAAGCAAGAACCAATTATTCTAGAAAAAAGGAAAAAGTAGTAGAGAGAAACTTTTTTGTATCGGTTTTAATTAGTTATATATATTTTTGATTGAAAATCACTGATAGAATATGGCAAAGAAAATGAACTGAGGGTAAAGTGAAAGATTTCTTCTAATTTTAGCTACATATTAAAAATCAACTTCTGGCTGATTGTAGGTATATATATGGGTGTGCAGACAGTCCAGCATAAATGCCTTCATACAAGTTGAAAAGATTAATTAATATTTCAAATTTTAATTCTATGTAAAGACATTTTTTTAAAATTTGTATATTATTTCTATTTTATTGCATGTTAACATTTTTGAAAGAAAAGAGAGAAAGAGAAAAAAAGATACACACAGAGATAGATACTCATTAGCAAATATGTAAAATCAAAAAGACCATTAATGAAACTAGTTTTAACTTAGTTCCAAAATAAAAAATATTTCAAATCACCCAAGTGGATAGTAGATGCTTGAATCACATATTACTATCAGGAGGCTAGTGTCATTAAGGGACCAGTGACATCTATAATACAAAATTAATAAATACCAGAGAAACAAGGGCATTATTATTGTTTTTTTTTTAAACTGGTATTACCAACTCATCTCAAATATCTTATTGTGGATAAAATTTAAAAAGAAAAGCAGTTCTGAACTGTGGATTGCTATGTTCCAAAATACTGGAAGCCCTGGAAGTCCAGGTACATCTGAATGGGAGACTAGAAAAACACATCCAAGGCTGACCATGTAAGAAGTGATGTTTACAGTGTGTACAATGCCTCCTGCCTCCATTCACTTTGGGAATGTAAATATCAAAGTAAAGGAAAACATGAAGAAAGTCTACTTTAATTCAAATTCAGGATTATCTGTGAGTAAGTTTAGACATCAAGAAGTTTATATCTATACCATAAATTTTCTATCACCTAAACAATAATTTTGAAAATAGTAACCAAGTTAATTTGAAGAAAGTTTGTGTGTAATAATAAAAGTGTGTTGTGCTCTTTTTCTTCTCTGTTGTTATTGTTCAGGAATTTTCCATGTGATAATCATTGTCATCTATACATATACTTGTCCATAGTGCATGTTTAAAAGCTAATTAACAGTACTTCACAAGTGAAGGAACCCAAACAATTGGTAATATACAATCAAATTTTATTAATAACTATTAACATATCATTTTATTATCCCTCTCTCCAAATATTAAATTAGGTCTTAGCAATTAAAGGTTTTGCTATTGCTAATATTATGTTATTATTTATGCTATTTTTTCTTGTTTTATTATATCTTGAATTGTTTTATCAATCATATTACATATATTTGTACACATATATATTGATGGATCTTAATATAGTTCATTTTGAAATAGATGTTCATTTTTTTATTGAAATATTTATGTAAACATTTTATGATGGGAAAGTTTTAACCCCTAGACAATGTGTGTATGTACATAGATGTATGGCAGTAGTGGACAGACCTAAAATAAAATGATAAAAAGGGGTATGAAATGATAATAGGTACTAGATGAGAGATTTTTTCTTTATTAGTGTTGATTTCGTAAAGGAAAAAATTAGGCAGAGCTATGAATGGATATAGATTAATTATGTAATAGTTATATTACAATATTATTGACAAGATGTGGTGTGTATACGAATTTTTTGATTTTGTTTATTAATTATATGAATGTTACAAGAGACCAAATTATTTATGCTATATGAAATGACATTTAAATATCATAATTAAAAGATGTGTGATGCTTTACACTTTTTTTCCTGATTCATTTGACAATATTTGATGAAAATATCAAATCACATTTTTATAGGCATGTATTTCTGTCAATCAGACATGAGACCATCAATAGCTTGAAAAATCAGTTGAAACTATATTTAAATAATTACTAAATTTGAATTTAAGTGGGTACCATCATTATAAATATTGCAAGAGTATTTAATAGAATTTGTATTGATACATTTATTAAAAAATCAGATATTGATATATTGGTTCAAGTTTCATTTGATTTTCCAAATTGTTGATTGACAGAAATATGACTCACAAAAAGTTAGTAGAGTTTTTTCACCAAACAATGGTTTTTGAAACATCAAAATATTTGTGAAGATAATATAGGTAAATAATGTTAGCATATTAATATATTTACATGACATTTAATTAATTAATTACATATTTGAATATTTATTTAAAAAGAATGTTTTGTTAAAATGAGTTTTGTTTAAAAACCTATCTCTTCTTTGTCATCAACCATCAAAACATTACATGATTTAGGTGCAGTGTTTTCAATTCAAGAGTCCTTACTGATGAAAGCCACAAGCTAGAAATAGACTGGAGATGTTGGGTGAGTATGCACTAGATAGAGGTTTTATGCACAGACATTCCTGCATTCATTGATTACTCTGGCTTGCACCGGGTGACACTATTTTTCCCCCTATGTCATAGCACCGGCCGGAAGGCAAAACCACAACATCATGGTGAGTTTGCTACTCTTAATATATGCTATAAAGAATAAATTGATATAAATTACCACAACATTTTCTATCCAGTTTTAAAATCGATGTTGCAAATACCTTTGCCAGAAATTTGTTGCTATATTTGTGAAAATCTAAATGATTTTTCAAGATATTGATGAGTTAGGTTTGCTTAGGATATATGTGTGTCTAGCAAGAAATTTGTTTATTTTTTATCAAATATTACTATTTGAAGCAATCATCCGGCTGTGGATAAACTTTATAAAATTAAAGTATGAAGTTGATAAAATGGTATGATTTGTAATTTGTTATTAGAGAGATCATATAATGCTTGTTTAGTGATATAATGGGCATTTAACGCCATTCCATTAGAATGACCCACATTTTATTTAGATTAGCAATTGAAAATGAGCTATGGAATCTTTAACTCAGAATTCGTCGTTCTCAACAGAGAAAATATAGAAAAGTTGAAATAAATCAATATTTATACTTCCATTGTCAAAGATAAGCTATACAGTTTTAGATGTGGGTTTTCTATTGATTTTCCCATTGTGAGTACAAAAGCACACCTAATACAGGAAAAATTGTTGTTTTGTTTTAATTACATTTTATGATTTTTTTAATACAAAAAAACATATTAGACTAGATGAGATACTTTATTATAGTTATAGACAGTATAGATATTTTTAAATTCTGCCATTCACTATTTTATTTCTTTGAATAGTTGTTACGGTTTCTTTGATATATTGTTTTTACTGTTTGCTTTATCAGAGTTCAATAAAATACACTCAATTGAAAGAAAAACAACAATCCCTTGAGGGCATAACAGCTATAAAGTTAAAGTAAACAAATATTAGTTTAAATAGCAGCTAAACTGATTTAAGACTTCTTAACAATAGTAGAAAAGAAAAAAGAAAAAGAAAAGGTTTTCCCCCAACCTTCATAATTATTTTGCAGCCAATAAGTAAGTAATCGATAGATAGACAGACAGACAGACAGATAGACAGACAGATAGATAGATAAATAGATCACTTCAATATTAATATTATTGCTATATATGTATAATTGTGCTTAAATCGTTATTAAATTCGTAATTTCGTTTTTGCATAGTGATCCTTAGATATTTTATTGTCAGCATTGAGTTTGTATGTTTACTTATTTCCCTCATGATATATTATTGTACTTGAGATATTTGTGTTTAATTTTAATTTTGCTTTCGATTCAGACATTTATCCCCATGAATTTTATTTTAATTTGTATAAAGGATTGATAAAGGCTATTTATTATTGTTTATATTAAAAATGGTGTGGGATCAAATACTTAGAGTGCTGGTCTGATTTCATAACAGAATGTGTGAGCATTTTAAGTTAATTTAAGTTTTATTATTGCACACTGTTTTAAGCTACTAGAAAATATATATGTGCACCCATCTTAACTTAGAACAGATATTTAATATAATAAGATAAATAATGTAGTTACTTCATCTCAAGGGATGATACAGCATTTTAATGTAAAGTTTTATAGTATTAATATTTAAAGCTGCACAATATCAAATGAAATATATGCTAACATAAAAGTGCAATCTCAAACAATGAAGGTTTGTGTATTCTATTGAACTGTTAATAAACTTTAATTTGTTCATTGTTAGATTATGTACCATTTGCTTACTGTTATCTGTTTTCCAATTGATATTTCTAAAGAATATGGGCTCTTTGCAAACTAGAGGCAGTTCTAAACACTTATGACTAATAGTGTAGCAATGCTGACATTTATACATAAGATACTCATTAGTAAACCCTTATATTCTAGGTTTTAAATCTAATAGCACCCTCTGATGATTGATAGTGGCTTGCCTACTGTCCATTGCATTGTATATTCATTCATATTTGACACTCAACACGGAAGAACTGTAATTTTTAAAAAAGTGAAATTTTTCTTACAGTTCAATACTTAATACAAGTAATAAATTTTATTTATTTTTTGCCCTGTGTTTAGATTGATAATGGTCTATTTCAATCTATAATTTATTTTAAAATTATAGTAGATGGCAATTGTAAATCAAATTTAGGTTTCATAAATTGAATTATTTTATATAGATTTGTATTATAAAAGGACACACACATCAAAAAGGTCTGTGTTTAGAATAAAAATGGATCATTTTAAATTTAGTTTTAAAAAAGAAACTAAATTATTTTAACTTGATTTATTTCAAATAAATGTGTTTTTAAAAGTTAGGTTATAAGAACACTTTCTACAATTGAAACATTACAATCACATATATTTGGAAAAATAATTTTCTCAATTAATTTGTTTTTAGCTTAATATTCATACTTTTTATAAAAAAAGAAAATCAAATCATAGTATTTGTTTGTGTGAGAAGTGAAAAAAAATTAAACTGTTTTAAATAGATAGAAATGTGATACTTTGCAATCTTTGCTTTTAATTAGAACTTTGCATCAGTACTTTATAACTGAGTTTTATTTCTAGAGTAGCTATAGAATTCCTTTTCATTTCTAATATTTAAATATATAAAATTGTGAAAATCTTCTATTTAAAGCCTATAATAACAGAAATACATAGGCTTATTACATACCTGTGTCTATATATGTAATATATAGGGTATATGAGCACCGACTTTCACATGACCCACCACTCTCCACACTATCTCATAACACTGATACACTTGAACACATATATGTCGAAAAGATAAATAATCACCAATATACATATTTCATGCTAAACCAGCAATCATCATTTAGTCCAGATTGTCATCTCTACACATACATGAAATATGTGCTCAGATATATATTAAGATAGCCAAACATCATACTTTAATGGACAGGCTTCAATCTACTCCACACTCCAACTCTTCAACTGTCCATCCAATTGAAAATCTAATGATGGAATGCTCAAAGGCCATCCTGGGACCAGGATTCTTGTCACACCCATGGTGACCTAAAGTCAATCTGATCTCTCATGTACAGGACATAATCCATTTAATACATATACAAGGGATGAGCAGACATCTCTACTATGTAATAACTGAAACACACAGGTTTATTATATACCTGTGTCTATATATGTAATATATAGGGTATATGAGCACAGACTTTCATATGACCCACCACTCTCCATACTATCTCATAAACTGATACACTTGAACACATACATGTTGAAAAGATAAATAATCACCAATATACGTATTTCAGGCTAAGCCAGCAATCATCAGTTGGTCCAGATTACTATCTCTACACATACATGCTATAAGTGCTCAGATATATATTAAGATAGCCAAAGCTATATTGGTGATTATTTATCTTTTCAACATGTATGTGTTCAAATGTATCAGTGTTATGAGATAGTGTGGAGAGTGGTGAGTCGTGTGAAAGTCTGAGCTTAAAGCCTATAGTTGTTTTTTTTCTTTGTTTTTGTTTTATGGAAAATTCTTATTTTTTGTTGAAATGTTATCAAAATTGTTATCTTTCAATGTTTATACATATTAGAAATATTATCTGATTTATGATTCTTATCAAAACATTAATATTTAAAATGAGCCCACTTTTGATAATTATTGGCTGACTTAATTTCAGATCGCAATATTTAATTGCTACTTGATTTTCATTACATCGTATTTGAAAAGAACACATGAAAATACATATAATAATTGAAATACAGGCTTATTATATACCTGTAGCAATGTATGTAACATATAAGGTATATGAGCACAGACTTTCACACGACCCACCACTTTCCACTCTATCTCATAACACTGATACACTTGAACAAATATATGTCAAAAAGATAAATAATCACCGATATACGTATTTCATGCTAACAGAATTCCTGTTAAATTTCTAACATTTACAGATATTTTCACAGTATATATAAAAAGAGAGCAAGAGAATATGAGAGGCGGAAAGAATGCGTAATAACGCAAGTATAAAGTGAAAGATAAAATATCATTGAAAAACAATAATAAAAGTAGGAAGTACTAAAATTTCAAAGAAAGTATAGGATATAGCGACTTTTAAATAATAAAAGTTTGTTAAGTAATTGGAAGAACTAATCTTAAACAATCATTGTTTATTTTTTCAGTTGATAAATTAACTAAACGAAATGTAAACTTTAGAATATTGAAATTAGATATAACGTCTGAACCACATCTAGGATTTATTTACTGTACTTTTGTTAGGTATTTGACTTGATGACTGTTTAATCCACTTGTTAAAATTCATTTTAGGTAAGATATCATGAAATGCATTATCATTTTACTAATTTTTGTAAGTCTCCTTGGAGTTATTTCTGCAGGAGGAACATTGATGCCTGGTAAGTTAACATTTCCCTATTTATAGTTTTGTATATTTTTTTATGCTTATATGAAATAAATTAAATTTTAATATTTTTCCTAATAGTAAAATAGTAATAATAAAATGAAGCTGTTATAGAATATATTATATATCTTTTTATATTGGCTAGAGAATACTAAAATTTAAACAATGTTGTAAACCAATATTAAATTTGCCATCATAACTATAAAAACTACTCAAATAATTTAAAGTTTATAGAACGTAATTGGTTTTTGAAATTCTGATAGACAATACTCACACGGATTTGAGGCAAAAAAAGTTTAAATTTCCAAACAGACTTATGTTTCACTTACAAATAAGACTTTAACCATCTACTATTTTTAAAAATATATTTGTAAGCTTGTGTTTAAGACCTGTAGAGGTCACTACTATCGATTTTTTACGCGAACATTCTTGAGGTTACAGCCTTAGTAAATAAAAATATATTTGTAAAATAAACAGATTAGTAATTGTAATATTAATAACTACTAATACTAACTGTAAGTATTAATCATAATAATTATGACAAAAATCAGAAGTACTTTTAGTTAATTTACAAACATCCTCAATTGTTAAATGTGTTAAATTTACTAATATAAAATGTTTATCTACTGTAAGAACTTTATAATGATTATGAATCATTAATACGTAATGATTATTTATATATAAAATTATATTTGACTTGAAAATATTTCAAATAGACAGAATTTTCCAGTGAAAAGGTGATTAATTCTCATTCCAATTACAAAGAAATCTCTAAATCAAGACAGATGCTGTATAGCAACATAGTTTAACTATTTATCACAAAAAATTTAAGATTCTAGCATGTCTCAATCACATTCTGTGATATGAAATATCACAGTATGTTTTATATTTTTATACAGTGTCTTAAATGCTCTTTCTACCATTACACAATTATGAAAAACACATGGAAACATACCAATGAATGATTGTTATGACATTGTTCTTTTAGATTCTCAATATTTACAAGTTATATTAGTAATATTTAAAATACCAGGCACTCTTATACCTGGGGCCCAATTGTAAATATAGGGGATTTAAATTCAGACTTTCAAGCCACTTCAATCATCCACACTATCTCATAATACTGATACACATGAACACGCACATGCAGAAAAGATAAATAATCACCAATATACATATTTCATGCTGAACCAGCACTCATCACTTGGTCCAGATTATCATCTCCTATACATATATACAATCAGTACACAGTTTATATTAAGATAGCAAATCCTTATACTTCAATAGACAGGCTTCAATCTACTCCAACGTCCAACTCTTCAGCCATCCATACCATTGAAAATCTAATGATAGAATTCCCAAATCCCATGCTAATCTCAATATTGTTAAGTTATATAGTACCAAAATAATCGATAACCAACGAATAAGAGAATATTTTAAAATCAAATTTATAATTATTAAAATTTGAGGTATAAATTTTAATTTAGATCATTTAACTTTCTTATATTCCATGTATATAAAACAAATGATTATTTGAGTTAAAGCATAATAACCAGTTAAATTAATAAATATTATATATATATAATAGGTAAAAAATAATAATACATATTAGGGTACGACCTAATTAATCATCCTCCCAATATGACACTTCAAATTGATATCACAGTTCCAATGTCTATTCCTTAAATTATAATTAGATGATATTTTGTTACTCAATATAAATTAGCATTATCATGAAATGTTATCCAATAGAAAACACATTTTATTAATTTTGATATTTTCCAAATATTAGATTTATCCTTCTAAAAGATATTTTGAATGAACAGACACTGGTTTCTACCCATGGTGATGCAATTTGAAATAAATCAATTTAAATCTTGTGTTGAAATAACTAATCAATATCACAAAATCATATCTGCAGATGAAAACAATCATTACATATGATTTTCTGTTGTTAGCTTTTATATCTCATTATTAAATTAAGTGATATCCATTTATAGTAAAGAAATATTCAACAATTATGAATGCAACGAATTACTTATTCATTCCTTTATTAAATTCTCATTTCTATATCAAATCCTTAATAAAGCTATCCAGTTTTCTGGACATATATTGTTTTTCCCACTTCATCATTTTATAGAGTTAATAAGCAAATACTTTAAAAAATCATATGAAAGAATTTATATTTGCATCTGTTGAAGTCATGTCGGAACAAACCATTCAGTTCTATTTATAATCTTTTTTAATTGATGTCATAAAAACCAAGGTAATGAATGCCCTTTTATAATTCTAATGTAAAATTTATCCAGTGTTCCAAAAGTAAAATTTTATTACAAAACAATAATAACAAATAAAAAAAATATTTCTAAATTATTACATGTAATAAATAATATTTATCTTTTAAATATGCAACTAATATTCTTTAAATTCAACACAAACTAAAGTAATTTATACTACATCCTTACTATATTATGCTGGAAATATATATGTGATGTTTAGTGATGAAATATATATTCTATACATATTTCCTCAATATCATAATACATATATCATAAAAACCAAACAATTAACATACAAAAGACATTAAACATTTGATTAAGCATTTGTATATATTATTTATAATCTATTACTTGTGTCTGTAATAACCAAAATATATATAAGAAAGAAATAATAATTTTATCAAAATTATAAAATTTATTAGTTATATGTGCATTTTAAAAATAAATCAAATCAAATCATAATTTTTATATTGCAATTAATAATAAATATTTTTTGCTTTAAAATTTTTGTTGTCATAGGAACATATTTCAATGCTCCCCTATGTCAAAACATTCACTATTAAAATCAATTAAGAGAAAAATACAATTAACATATTGAAATTTACTTCAAATTTTAGTAGATACAATATATATAAAAGACATATTTTGCGAGTTCATCCATGTTAAAAAATTTAAATATTGATATACCGACATTTTGACTTGCTCACACAAGTCATCCACTAGAACTACCTTTTATCACCCAGGGGATGACTTGTGTGATCAATTCGAAATGTCGGTATATCAATATTTAATTTTTTTAACACAGATAAACCTGCAAAATATGTCTTTTATATATGAAACCGTGGAAATCTTCGTATCAATATATATATATTGTAGCCCTTGGATTTGTCCAAGACTCCAGTTTTTGGAGTTAAATAAGCAAAATAGGGTTCAATAAAAATTTTCCTCATAATGTATGTATTTTTTTTTCTTTAATAAGAAAAATTTTAGCCAAGACTAAGTTTGAACCCATATTTATAAGGATTGCGTACGTTTGACTTAGTAAGCAATATGAAAATTTATTATTAAGATATTTCTAACCAAAAGATTATTTATTTTAATTTATGGGTCAAGTTAATATTAAAAACATATTTAGAAGAGCAAGATTTATATATTAGTTAATAGGTTGACTGAAAAGAGGGAGGAGATGTATGACTCTAAAACTACATTAGATAGTGAAAATGAAGGGTCATTATTTTATACTAAGTTAGAAATAAATAATTCATGAGAGTAAATGAAAAAAAATAGTTGTAATAGATAAAGATTAAAGTATGAAATCGGTCAATTAAAGAAATATATACATGTGATGCGTATATTTAATCTGATTATAGATTTTTGATTGTAAAGTGCACAATTAATAATCATTCCTTATCATTTTGTAAGGAAATCTAAAAAAAAAGAAATTAAAGCATTTTAATTGTTTATTATTCACAGCCAAAATTTAATTCAAAATCTGGGTTTGAAATTGGGCTGCAATATATATTTTGTCTCATTATTTAATGGAAAAAGTAAAAAGGGGGAAGATAACTGTTCTGTTATTTACTTTTAATGTGGGTTTCATGGGTGTTATTTACTCAGTCAATTATCAGAAGCATTTAAATGATATAAATTTCACCAAGGAATTTAAGTGTACAATTAACAATGATGGTCTATTTAATTTAAAATTAATTGGCAATTATATTTGTTGAAGGTGCAATTAATTGTTAATAATCTGATAGAATACAGATATGAATTTGGCAAGTGGTTTTCTAAAAGAGAAAAAGGTTAAAAATTAACCAGAGAAAAGGAAACAAGTCAATTAATTAAGAAAAGAGAATGACCAGATGACCAGATCAATTAATTAAGAAAAGAGAATGACCAGATGACCAGATGGCATTCTCTATAAAAATCTCTGTTGTTTAGCAGAGAAGGGGCTATTCTGTTTTGAAACTTTCTGTTGCAAGTTTTTCTTTCATTGACTTAGAGAGAAACTGTGTTATAAAATTAAAAATTGTTTATTGTTATTTTTTTGTCTCTTAAGAATAACTTTGCTAAATTTGACATTGTATTAAGAAAGGACAATGTGTATTGAATAAATTGTAAGCAGGCACACATTTTTAATCTCCAGAAGTTAACCAGTGATGGTTGTATCAGCAAATAGTAAAATTTAAAACCTAGAAGTTTGATATCGTATATATAAGTCAATTTAAATATAAAATGAATTCAAAGATGGAAAAAGACAATCAGAAACAGACTTATATCTTGAAAAAGTTAAACGAATGCTGTTTAACTGTAATCTGCATAAAATTAAAAAGTTTATCTGTAATCTGCCTAAAATTAAAAGGTTTAACTGTAATCTGCATAGAATTGGAAATGAGAAATGCGGTTCAGCAAAATAAAAATTGTATGTCTGATGGCAGAGGAATCAAACCCCATCAAAATAACTTTTTGATACATGGACTCATGTGCTATTATAAACTGATTAAGGAGGAAAGGAAAAAAAATGGAAACTAGGAACTTGGAGGACACTTGCCAAAGAACGCTATATAAGTATAATCTTTTTTTTATTATTTGCTATTTCTGTAGGACATTTAATATAGAAAAAAAGGAGAATTTCTTTATTTATGTTTGAGAATGTATATCCATTTTAAAATTAATTCATGGTGTAATTATAATAGTGTTATTGTGGGGGTAGGTGATATTGATATTAGATAATTTTGAATATGTTTATTTTAAATGCTTTTGCTATTATTGTCATTTTGGGGGTAGGTGAAATTGATATCATGTCATTCTGATGTGCCTTATTTAAAATGCTTTACAAACAATTTAAAAAAACACTTAGAGATATTATTATTAGTATCAGAAGTTATTGTCAAATGCTTAGACTTGTAAAATTGCGTGATTATTGAGCTAAAACATCATTTTCTTATAAAAGTGCATGGAAATAGTTTTAAAATTTTAATACACATTTCTTATTGTTTATTATTATTGTTATCATAGATTTAAGACCAGAAACAAGCTGATTAATGCTTGGAAAATTTATGGGCTCATATTTCAGTGCACTAATTCGCAAGAATATTGAAAATATGAAAGTTTTACTTGTAGAATTTGATGTTTCGACTTGTATGTATGTGGATAGACAAAAGTCTTCACAAAGCCAGTAAAGTCTAGCTCACTAAGATATTTATGCTATATTCATAAATAATTTGAACCTAGTGGAAGAGTTTTCCCACTTGATTATTTTCTACACCGTAAGAAGGTTTCTTATTTTGATGGCCAGAGGCAATAGGTATACCTATGTTCTTTTGTATGACTAGGAATAAAAATCCTAGCATATATCAACCTTAGTGAAAAGGTTTTCTCTTATTTGGGTCACTGCCTGCCTCATATTAATGTTTGATATTCCTTACGAGTGTATGAAAGATAGCCATGATAAGCATTATTTATAAATGTCAGATACGAGGTCGCAAACTCAATTTAATGTCAGAATGAATGGAGATAATGTGTGTGCGATTGGTGTACTTGAATATTGTTTTGTTGATTTAATTTTATCAATGTAATAAAGATAATAAAATGTGAAATTAAGGGTTAAATAAGACCTAAGAATGTTTAAGCAATGCGTATATGAAATTATTTAATAAATGTTTCCATAGCCAGCTGAGAATATTGTTAAAATATTATTATGTCATAAGAACATGAGTATAGAGTGCGTGAACCACTGATGATGATTGATATTGATGCTGAATTGTTTGCATTGACTTAGTCTCACTATTCATAGGATATCTCTAGTGTAAAGATTAGGGCAAAAGAAAGTTTGATCAGGATGACAGGATAAGATTAAGCAATTTGCAAAGGAGTATTAATTGTAAAAAATAAAAATAAAATATTAAATAAAATTATTAAATTTAATTAGGGGAGAAATTAGCTCTAAAACAAATCAGTAATAAAAGAGAAAGCATTGAACATGGGAAGAAATGGGTATTCACTGTATCTAAGATAAAATGAAAGCGTAAATAAAATGTATATGTTTATGTATGGAATTGTACTTTGTCAAATAAAATTTGTTATTTGTTTTAAATAAAATTTGTGTATGTCTCAATGTTTTTGTGGGTTATTATTATCTAGATATTTCCAATCCAATCATACATCAATATATTATTATTAATATTTGAATTATCATGTACATAAATAATATCCGGTAAAATTATTTAAAATGGTTAATTTCAGAAACTTAGAATTACCCAATAATTTACTATAAACAGAGCAAAACTCTCCATACAGTATTGCCTCCTGTGCTGAACAGAGTAATCAATGGATGCCATTGATTACTCTGTTTAGCACAGGAGGCAATACTGTATGGAGAGTTTTGCTCTGTTTATCAACAATTAATGTGCTAGTATAGGAAATGTGATCATGTGATGCTTAATGGTTTAACACCAATCCTGCCTAATAGGATAGTGGTGGCTATGGTTGTAAAAGAGCCAAAGACATCAAAATGTATGGGTGCTGAACTGAGTTCAGACCCATATGACTATTTAAGCTATTGAGCTTAGATTGAAAATATTTTTTGTGTTTTCAATTTCATTCTCATAGTTTAGTAGTTAAGCTGAGATAAAAGGTGGTTGCTAGAGGGTTGCATTAGATCCTAAGATCTAGATGCAGTGCTCTCAGATCCAAAGCTCCTCACTGACAAAAGCCAGAAACTAGTCTGGGGATATTGGATGAGTATGCAGGCATTAGTTAGGGATTTTATGCACAAGCCATTGATTACTCTGTTTAGCACAGGAGGCAATACTGTATGGAGAGTTTTGCTCTGTTTATCAACAATTAATGTGCTAGTATAGGAAATGTGATCATGTGATGCTTAATGGTTTAATTTACTATAGTTAAAATGTAAACTGTGAATAGAGATAGTTATTGAGTGATAGAGAATGCAAGGGGTGGACATAAAATTTTTTCTCCATCCGTTGTATTCAAACACCTCTCTAGACGCACTTCTTTATAATTTTATTATAATTAGGAATAGGTTTATAATGTTATTTCTAAAAGATTTAATAAGCTTAAATTATTCCGAGCTTTAATGTAAATAGATATTAAACTGCATTAAAGACAACCGAGATCACCTTGGAGGCGACCAGGAAAGGAGTGTTGATCACCAATAATCTATCGCAGCTTATTCGATTTCCACACCTAATTATTCTAGAAACCCTGAGAAGATGTTATAAGGGAAAATGAGCCAGCAAAAATGTAAATTTTAATAGTCAAATAAATAATAGTGTAATAGACATATGGATGTGAAGTTGATGGAGGGGTGAATCAGAAAGGTGGAGATGGATATAGAACTTTGTAATTAGAACAAAATTTAATTGTAGCTTTAATCATAGTGAATGGGAAGGGTGCTGAGAATAACCAAGAATTCCTACAGATATTGATATTATCGATTTTTAACGTATTCTCAGTGTTCTCTAAATCGATTATGTATTAATCCATTCATGAAATATTATTACTAAGAGTATTGAATTGAGATTTAACCATTATAATTTATTAAAGTTGCAATTTGGCGCCCTGGCTATTAAGCTTATAGATATTCTGTATCATCATCATCCCGGTAGGCTTCAGAAATAGTGTCAGCTGGGAATGATGAAGCATCCATCGATCCATCCTTAAAATGTTATAATTGGCATGCAAGTTAGCTGCAAGTGTTTAAATGCCATATAGATTAGATATAGTACAATCAATCCATAACGTAGATGTGAAACCATTTGAATAAAAAATTCTCATTGGTTAGAATAAAGTTATAATTAGCTTAAACTATCCAATAATATATGTGATATTTGTAAGCTCTCCCAATCGTTTTAGTTCTATTTGAAATACAATGTGGATGACCGATCGAGAGATTGCAAAATGCGTTTTATGTCAATTGGATGTTTTTATAAAATTAACAAAGTAAAGAATAACTTTTCATTTGTTAGAACTGACTTATATTTAGTTACAATTGGTTTGTAACGCGGTCGCACAAAGGAGATTATATTTATTGTACTTTAGAAATTCTTTAATTAATTATACATTACAAGAGTTTGATTTATACATAGTGAAATCATTTTAAGTTAGATTTGGCTACAACGTGGATGCTATAAAATAAGTTATAGCTGGAACATCAATCCCTACCCACTATTGAACGTGTAAATAAATCGATTAGTTAGAATATATATATATAATGGTCTGTAATATGCAGGGCTAGATTGGTGTAATGCCTACATGGATATGATTATAATATCAAATCCACTGAGGGCATAGAGCATTCCATCATTGGTTTATCAATAAAATGAATGGTTGAATTGATGGAAGAATAAGAATATTGAAGCCTGATGATCAACATTTAAGGATTTGCTATCTTAATTTAAGTTGAGCAGTGATTGTACATGTGTGTGGAAATTAGGATTTGTCCCAACTGATGAATGCTGTTTCAGCATAAAATATGAATATTAAGGGATCATTTATCTTTTTCACATCTCTGTGGTCATGTTTTTCAATTGTTTGAGATGGAGTGGAGGATCAATATAGATTGAAAATCCTAAGTCCAAATTCCTCTATTTACTATAGTAAACATTCAGTATAATGAATGAATAGGTTAATTATATATTGCTTTAGATTATATCATAGCATAAGACCAGCTCATACCTCTCCTATTAATATAAATGGATACATAATGGACCAATAATATGAGGAGTTACAAATGAATGCCTACCTGGGTATGACTACATCAGCAAATCTGCCAAGGGCTTTGAGCATACCATCCTTGTTATTTCAATGAAATAGACAGTTGAACTGTTGGAAGGGCGACAAGTTTGAAGCCTGTCCAATAAAGTGTAAGGAATTGCTATTTTAATATAAACCAAGCACTGATTGAATATATGTCTAAGAAATTATGATCTGGCCCAACTAATAAGTGCTGGTTTGGCACAAAATACATGTATTGGGGAATTTTTTTCACATGTGTAGTATATGTATAAGTCAGGGGTCCCCAACCTTTTTGCACTTAAGAGCACATTCTATAATACTGGCCAGGTGGCGGGCACCATTTATTTTTTCAATGTAAATTTATAGTTGGATATTGTTAATAATACACATAATGTACAAAAAAATATTTATTTCAAAAATAAAATTTTAGCATATAATTAACGTTTATAATTTTACGTTATAAAAGTATATTATGGTCTACAATTTGATTACAATATATAATACAATAATTTATAAAAAATTTTAAAAATTAAATTTATTTGTATCAAATAAATAATTTTTGTCATGTTTGGATAGCGGTGGGCACACGTAAAATGGTCTGCGGGCGCCATGGTGCCCATGGGCATAGGGTTGGGGACTCCTGGTATAAGTTATTTGAGTTGAATGGAGGATGAATATAAACTGAAAATCCTAAATCTCTGTAATATATTGTACTCTTTTCTTTAGGTGTAAATAAATTTATTGTGTCAATTTTCTAAAAAATGTTAAATTGAAGATGTATTCTATTGGTATGATTACTATGTTATGATGACAGATTTTTTTAAAAGCTTAGTTAAAGTAAAATGAGAATATTAAATGTATAAAACTATACTAATATATTAAAAAACAGTTAAGTAAAGCTGAATGGTGTAATTTTATATGGTTGGAAAAACTGGCCATATAAAATAAGTATTTAAAGCTAAATTTTAAAAGTAATAACTTACAATTAAATAAATATGATAATATTAAATTGTGCTATCACGCTTCCAACATAAAGCTGTAACAGCTTTACGTTGAAAGTGTGATAGCACGATTTAATATTATCATATTGAAGACAAAACATAAAGTATAAATCTACAGGTTATTAATTAAATAAATAGTATATTTTAAAATGAAAATTGTATGTAATAGTTGTATTAAAAATTATTTATTTAAAAGGTAATATTTTGTGGAGGAATGTGTATTTAGTTTTATAGTATCAAAATTATTATTCTAAATTTTATTATTATATCATTATTCTTTAATGTAATATTTTTTGCAATTAAAACATTTATTTTTGTCAGTAGACAGCAAAATTTGATACATTCTGTCTGGATTTTAAGTCATGTGACATATAAATATTCATATATGTGTGCTTACCAGTTTTCTTGTTAATAAAGTTTCAAAATTGCTTTAAAATCATACTATAAAATTGAAAAACATTATTTGTCTATCATAAGATAAAAATTAGCTATTATAAAATATTTAATAATATTTTAAAATGAATGTAGTTAATAAAATTATATTTTTTATTTAGAAAAATAGATACATTAAAAATAAATGTTGAATAGATTAATAAAATGTTATTTTCAAAATGCTATTTTAAAATGTTTAGTTAGTTTAAATAGAGTGTAAAATTAATTTAGAATTTATATTTTTAAAAATATTTTAAAAGGATGAGTCATAAAATTTTATTTTTAATTTTAATTGTGCAATTTTGGCTGGATATGTAAATCAGATCATCAGATGAAAGTCTAATCAGCCAATCTAATCATCGATTTATTTTGGTATAAAAGCAGATGTTCACTTGTTTCTGTGTGCTTTTAAAATAGTTGAAGTGTGCTTTTTGTTAGTCAATTCTGTGCTTTAGAAGTCAATTTGTTTTAAAGTAACTCTCTTAATTTATTTTTAAAATAGTAAAGTATTATATAGTGTACGAATTGAAATTATTTTTTTTTAAAAAAGAGAGTATTAGAAAACTATGAATTTATTCAGTTTAAATTATACACTGTTAAGCAGCTAAAATTCCCTACTAGGTGTTTTATCAAAAACTAATTTTAACATTGCAATAATTATGTAATTCATACTAAAAGTAATTATATATCTGTACAAAAAAAAGCTGGAAGTACAATCCTTAATTGAAAGTATATTTTTAAAGTTATTAATGAAGAAAGAGATAATATTGGTCTTATTAACATTTCAGACATTATGTAAAGAATTAGACAGTGTAGTTTACGAGAAATTAAAAAGCAAAAATGCATTTTATTGAAAAAGATAGCTTTATCTAAAAACCTGCAAAGCAACCCAGTAAAGACTTTCAACTTTTCAATATTTTGAAAAGATATTGTTTTTAAATAAAGAGTTGCAGTAAATGTTTCTTTTTAAAGAAAACTTTTTTTTAAGAATTATTCTGAACTGTTATTCAAAATAGTGGAAATAACAATTAAAGTTACTACAAATATATTTGATAAGGCAAGTTATCAATATTAGTGATGACCACAATTATTGAATAATATTTTTAAAAAAATGGTATTGGAAATTATTATTTGGAAAATATAAAAGTACCTGAATAAATAAAAATTATCCTGGCAAAAAGAACTATATACTAGTTGTGTGAAATGGTTAAATGCTAATTTCATTGGAATATAAAAAAATGCACAAATTTACATATAAGTATGCCCGAATCCATATCGTCCACGTCAGAGACACTAGAAGCCAGTATAGGATCCTGGTGGAATGAGAAAACTCCGGAGAATTCTTTTTAAATATTATGAGTTAATATTGTCTTCAATAATCACTATTTTGAAAGATAAAAACAATAGACTATAACTTTTATAAACTTTCAAGAAAAGATTAGTGATTATTTTTACAGATAAATCAAGATTTTCAATCGACTTTCTTTCATTTTCATTTTCCATTATTCATTCATCATTTTTGTAATCAACTCATCATGCATCATGTTGGGAGAGGAGTTCTTGTCTCCAAGTGTTAAGACAATAGTTGTTGTAGCAAAGTGTGTCGGGAAGTTTCAATGCTTACAAGAATTTGGTAATGAAATTCCCAAAGAAATAAAGAACTTTTTTTTTTTTAAAAAAAGAGTGCTTATCATAGACTGGAGTTTTAAGTAGCTATGTTTTTTATTATTTATGAACTAATAATAATATTAAGTTTTTCTTATTATAATCATAGATAGGAAAAGTACATATAAAAATTATTTACTAATATAGTATTATAATTACCATAAAAAATACTTAATAATTTTTTTATAAAGTTTTAATATTTTAAGGATGGTAGTTGCTGAATAAATGTTTATATTATGCAATATTTTATTGATTGTGGACCGAGAAAATGTCTAAAAGGTGATCAAATAGCAGAAATATCACTATGGATAAAAGTTATAAAATATTAATTTTTTTCTGATGTATTTTCTTTTCTTTAGATCGTGTGGAGAATTTTATAATGTTATTGTATGAACTTATGAGTATGTGTGATTATATTAAACACATATAAAACTTATAGGAGTTAGATTTTTAATAAAAATATACATACTTTTATTTTATATTACTGAAATAGTACGATTTAATGAAGAAACTCTATTATTTTAAAATGTTTAAAGTATTGTCTTAGTACATTGATACCAATCATTTTGTATTTTTAATGAGGATTTTTGAAAGTGAAATAACTTTTTCTTGTTGAGTAGTCTAGATTGTTGAATTTATATGTGAATTTTATTTATTGTTTTTTAGAAATATGTTTGTGGATTTTTGGCGATGTAAATAGATAAATGTATTAAGAAATTTTAACGTGGTAGTGACTTGGGAATATTAAAAAAACTAAAGGGATGCTTTGATGTAGTTTTTTATGGGGAATAAAAATAATTTTATTATCTTAATAATTATGCAGGTACAGGTTTCCATGGACAGTGTTTTTCCTTAGTATTGGATATTAGTGTTCAGAAAAGCTGAATAAATAGCTTGGGCATTATTTTTAGTGGAGGTTATTAGACAGAGATGTCAGGCCTCTTTTCTTTATTGCACTGTTGCCATGTTGACTATCTTATATGTGTGTACTATTGAGTTAATACTCTAGTTTGTTCTTAGTACCTACGCATCTGATCGCCATCATAATTTCTAAGTATTACATTGTAACAGAACTGTATTTTTGAGGGAGAAAGATAAATAATTTTGGAATTGAAGGATCGTTATTTGGAAGAGGATAGGATAAGTTTTTCTTGCTTTGGATGATGTTGAAAATAAATATAAATGAGATTGAGAATAAAATTAAAATAAGGATAAAGAATCACAAACATTTCTGTATGTTTTTTTAAAACTATTTTATGAAAGTATATAAGTGATAATAAAATTATTCACTAAACTTTTGAATAATTTTAAATATTTTTTAACTTACATGTAATGCATATTTTTAAAGGATAATATATCCAAAGAAACAACATAGAATAGAACAAGTAATTATATTTTATAAATATTATTTTTATGTTTAGAATATACATCAACACATACATATAGTTTTATATTAAAGTAATACCAAGTAAGATGTATAATGTATGTTAATTATATTATTATTTGAGTCCACTTATTTTATTAACGAAACAGAATATTTTCTATCATGATAATTTATTTAAATAATTGAGTATAAACTGATAGACATATATTAAAATAAGTGCTACTTCTGTAGTTTATGTTTCATAATTTACATATGTTTTGATGGAAACGTATCATTCAATTGTAGACAATATATTTGAAACTCTAAGTGTATCCATGCATATTATTGGTAGTATTATTATGAAAAATTAAAAAAAACATAAGTTCTAAGTCGGAATGAAGGCTTAGGTACTTAGATTTTATTATTATTATTATTATTATTTTTTTTTTTGTGGAGATGAAGGAGTATGTAATTATCTAATATTATTTTAATTGTAAATATTGTACATAGTTTGTGTTGTTGAAAATATTATAATAAAATTTGTTAAACTTGTTTTTTTTTTATAAATTTCTTGTGTTGAATTGATTCTTTCACATCGCAAACACATGATTACAGATGTTTTGAACCAAAACAGAATATTTTGAGAAATTACAGTGTTTCTTAATATTATATATTTTGAGAAATTTCATTATCATTATTATCATTATGGTCATAAATTAATTATATAATTTATTACACAGAATTATAATATTACCCGTTGCCACATATTGTCAGATTGTCAGATTATACCACATACTTTATTTAAGTTGTCACATGAAAGCTAAAAGATTATGCTATATTATTAATTTATCATTATTATGATTGATAATAACTATAACGGGGAAAATAGATAAGATTGAATTATACATTGAAGATTATTATTATTATTATTATTATTATTATTATTATTATTATTATTATTATTATTATTATTATTATTATTATTATTATTAGTTAGGTGTAGTTGAGGGTGATACCAAAATCCCTTATCATGCTTGACTACATACGATTATAAGTTGAATAGAATTAATTTAAAGAACCTGAGATTAGGATTATTTATTAGTATTGCATTTAATTAATTATTATTTTTAAAGTCATAAGAATGCTATAGATGTATTATTATTTGAAATAATAGGGGGAGGGTAGTATTCTTATGCATTGAGGTGGTATCCTGTGAGATATTGGCTCAATGTAATTCTTATTGCCACTTGTGTCTCACTTCATGGTCTCATGATTTAATAAATATTTTATTTATTATTTTATAAAACTGAACAATTTTATTATTTTATTATTTAGAGCTAGTTTAACAATAGACAGTATCGTAGAATATCCTTATTATCGATTCGATGTAATTTAGCCCAGCATAACAATTTATCTGAGCTAGTCCTATTTTATTAGTATTATATATTTCCTGGAAGTGAGGGTACAATATATATATATACCTGAGTCTCATTTTATGGGGTAGATAGGTTCCTCAGAAAATGCACACAAAAGAAATTGCACAAAAATAGAAAATGGGGGATACGTGCTGTAATTTTCTAAAAATCGCATAAAAACAAAGCAACAATGTAAAATTACTTTAAAATTCGCATAAAATAAATAAATAAAATATGACTAATAAAAAATTTCAAATTTAAAAAAAATTAATACAAGACAAACTTTTTTTACTTTTTTTTAATAACTACAGTATTTAATTTTATTCAAAACAATATATTATGTGTGTAATTTACATTTTTTTCATACATGTATGGTATTTTATTATTATCGCTATTTGAGACATCAGATTTGTCATGATGTGATGTGATGTGAGGTACTGTATCTTCTCCTTAAACAAAGTCAAGAGGAAATACAATTAAAATGTTTTCCAATCACTGTTGATCCTTCGTATTTTGCTAAGTGATCTAAAATTGAAATTTTTGTTTACAAAGAAATTCATTTTCTTGGGTGTTTTTTCTCTCCGTTAGAGTAAACTAAAAGTTTAAAATAAAAACAAAAACTTAGACTTACGATAATAAAAATATTCACCACTGTTGGGCAAAGTTTAATTAAAAGTAACAATTAAAAATTAAATTCTTATTCTTGTCTTTAATTTTCAATTTCATTTAAAAATCAAATTTCATCATTTCTAAATTTTTAATTACAATTAAAAATAAGATTTTAATTGTCATATTTAATTGTGCCCTCCAATGTTACTCACCTTTTAAAATTAAACTTGTGGACACTAAATGATTAATTGATTTCGTACTCTTTTTATAAAAAGTAAAAATAGAACATGATTTAAAATGCAAAAACAACAACATATGCATTGGCATCTATAACATTTGAACAGATTTATATTATAATCTTGTAAAATTTATTAATTGTGGATACTAAATGATTAATTGATTATGTACTCTTTTTTAAAAAAGCAAAAATAGAACATGATTTAAAACGCAAAAACAACAACATACATAGTATTTTTCATCGATAACATTTGAACACATTTACATTATAGTCTTGTAAAATTTAATGTGTGTATATAAAATTGGGGAAATCCTGATTTTAAGTGAATTTTTGAACTTCTTTATTGCATAAAATCTATTACAGTACTATTATAAAGCACTAAAAATATTGAAATTATTAGATGAAAGTCGAACTCCGATAATGCGCTATTACTTTAAATATGATGTGAGTACGCGAAATTTATAATATTTAAAGTAATAGCACATTATTGGAGCTTGATTTCTGATTTAATAATTTTTATCGCATAAAAGAAAACTGTATACAAAATATTAAGAAGAAACATGAATCGCATAACTTCAAAATTGCATTAAATAAATCTGCATAAAATGAGACCCGGGTGTATATCATGGATTATAGAATATTATATAGAATCATGAAAGCATTCATTAGTTTCTATGTATCTTATAAAATAATTGATTAAATATATATAATGTATACAATTTGAAAGAGAGATTGAATTCTATCTCTCTCAGCATTTATGTAAACAAAGCTTGATAGTGGGCTATTGGTAAAGCTCCATCTAGTGATCATAAATGAAAGCTATTGGCAAGTTACGAAATTTATAACTTGTTTTGTTTATCATATATATATATATTATGTAATATGTTGTGAATCTTTTGCTCACCACAATTAATTCTGGACACTTGTACAAAGAAAACTGTTATTAGGGTTTGCTAAGCATGGCCTCTCATTTAGTGAAATAAAAAAAAAACAAGTATTTTCCGATAACATAAATAATAGTTAGTACCTGAATTTAAAGTATTGTCTAACTAACAGTTTCACAGATATTTCTGCAATGTAAGCATATACTCTGTTCATATTTGCCAAATATAAATTGTAGTGGATTCATTCCCTTTTATTTTGACTGTTAAAATCTTATTGTTATTTGTACCTTTTCCCATTATATCACTGATATGACCATCTTTATAAGAAATTTCTATCTCATACAGATGGTTATACCATTTTTATTAGTGTATTTATTTGAAATGGATGACATCAAAGTGGTAAATGAAAAATGTAACAATTTACTCTAGATAAATACTTTTCATACAATAAAGATATATATGAGAGATAGTGAACTGGCCAACTGATGAATGCTGGTTCAGTATGAAATGCATCTTGAGGGTCATTTGCCTTTTATTATATCTTTATTTATATGAATTTGAAAACAATTGGGGAAGTGTGGAGATGTTTATTATATCTATAAAGATATTACATATGAGACAGAGAGAGGTGAATAACTCCGTGTGTGTAAATTTTAAAAATCAGATATATTAATCGTTAATTGAGGTTTAAAGTTTATATCTGTGCTAGAGATAATTTCTAGTTTCGAAAATGATTAGTAATAATCATTAGTGTATTTATCTGAAATGGATAGTGTCAAAGTTGTGAGTGGAGGGAGTTTGACTATGTTAAATGAAAATGTAACAATTTATTCTAGATAAATACTTTGCATATAATAGAGATATATATGAGAGATAGTGACCTGGACCAACTGATGAGTGCTGGTTCAACATGAAATGCATCTTGGGGGGCATTTGTCTTTTATTATATTCCTTATTTATATGAATTTGAAAAGAATTGGGGAAGTGTGGAGATGTTTATTATATCTATATGGTTATATCACTATAGGAACTAAATGAATCACTTTTAGTATACCCAATGTTACGTCCTAAAATTTTTATATATAAATATTTAATATAAAACTTGAAATAAAAACAACGAAATCCTTTTAAATATTAAGTCTTTAAATTTTATGGTAATAAGGCAGAGTAATATTTAAATCATTGATATCTAAGAATATCCCTTAACTATTTTGAATATTTTAAAACCCATAAATCTTAATTTTCTTTGTTCATTACTTTGGGATACTACGAATTTTAATATTACATTCAATTAATGAAATTATCATGTGTATTATGGAAGTTGGCAAGATAATTAATTGTTTAAAGTTTCATTTGCAATGAAATCTTTTTGAATTAGTTTGTCTTCTAAAATAAACACCCTATGAGTGTCAAATGGGTTAATTTTATAAGTGAAAGCTATCCCCAAGATTCAAATAAAGTTTTACATTTCATTTTGGCTATTAAGTAAATTGCGTTCTCTTAACAATTACAGCTTTTTTTATTCTTTTTTATTATTCTTGTCTTTATGAAATATTTTTCTTTTACCAAAATCAAATGCAAAACTGTCCACTACATTGAATTGCATGCTCATTTCATAGAGGAAAATATGTGTTATTTACTTTATTACTTTAATTATATAATAATAATCGTCTAATGATTTTTGTTATTAAACTCCATAAATCTCTAATGTATAATGCTTTTAATAGGCCACAATTTTATATATTACTTTACTTTATGCTTTTTATCAAAGTTGTCTTTAAAATTATTAAACTATCAATTTACGTTAAATGGTAATTTAATGCCACATCGTATGCCCCAAAACAAATATTATTTATAGTTTACTGTTATCTTTTTTATTATATGTTAGTGTAATATCATTTTATTATTATTTACTAAGGTTGTAATCACAAGAATGTGCGTATAAAAATGCGATACTAGGGACCTCTACAGGTTTTAACCACAAGACCTGTAGAGGTCCCTACTATCGCATTTTTATACGCACATCTTGAGGTTACAGCCTTAGTAAATATTACTTACGTAATCAATATGCGTTTAAATAAATTTATAATTACATTTTATTACTGCTGATATTTTAAACTTTTTTAAAAATTATATATTTCTATATTTTTTGCAGGAAGTCAAAAAATAGGAGACCATATTGTTATGTGCCCATGTGGTTGTAAGTGTGTCGTCAATAATCAAGTTTTTGTTATACGGCGATTAAGAAGTAGTCAGAGAAATTGTTTTGCCACTATGGATGGAAAAGAAATTTTATGCAGCAAATATAAAGACTGTATTCATAATTTTGATGATGGTTATTGTATAATTTTTTCTAATGGTAATAATTAAAATATATATGTAACCAACTTTATGTAAATTTTATCGATTTCCTGATATGACAAATTAAAATATATATATATAATTTGTGCGACAAATATATTATTTTTTTGCATATTTTTTTACTAATGTTTATATCTTATAGTAGGATTTAATGTTATTCATGCTAAATGTTGGAAGAGAGAGAAAAGTTCAGTTTCCCATTTATGCACAGCAAAGTGATATAAAACTATTTCAGTATGTTATGTTGAGTATTGCAAAAATATGCAGAAGTACTTTATGTAATAGCATAAAATCTATGGAAGTTAACATTACTTTATATATATGTAATGAAAATATCTAGATCAAATTATCATCACTGCCAACACTAAATATCTGTCACAAGAGAGTACCACCAGACTTCTTTGAGCCTAGAATGGATGGGATATAAGAAATAAACAAAGGATAGCTGTTTTAGATATAAATATAAATGTGGAGAGTGAACGGGTATAAAAAATTAATGGTAAGCAAGTTACTTATAAACGTAATGGAGAAGAAAGAGTCAAAAAAATTATAAAAAAAGTACTTAGGAAACAGAAAATTATTAAAATTGGATATTTGAATATGCAAGGTCGTAGGAGACCAGAACAGTGGTTAGAATTAAACAAAGCATTTAAAATTCAAGAGCTTGAGATACTAGCAGTAGTGGAAACAACTCTAAGCGAAAAAGAAAAACCTATACTGGAAGACTTTATGTGACAGGGTATAAATAGAAATAAAGGGCTGCTAGTATGGTATAGGAGTTATGTCAAAAAATATTTAAATACTGTTAAATGCCAAGAACATTTGTGGTTCGAGATAATGTTAGGAAAACAAGAATGAATGATGTCTATAGTATAAATCCACAGGAAATAGTCAAATTATAATGGAGTAAAACAGTAGCATATATGAATAGCTAGTTAAGGATATACCGATTTTCAAAAAATAGGGGAAGAAAATAATGTTTATAGGAGATATGAATGCACATATTGGAAAAATTGATGACATAGATAAAAAGAAGGGACAGCTTTTGAAGAATTTTTATCAGAGAGTGAATTTGAGCATTGGAAATTTATCAAATATTTATGAGGAACAATACACTTGGTCTAGAAATAATATATTTTACACAATAGATTATGTATTAATAGTGAAAAGGAAAATGAATAAAATACAGAAAATTAAACTATTTGATAATAAAGAGAGGGAATATGTAATAGTTATCATACTTTTTTAATAATAGAAATAGTTAGTAATGTGATAGAAAAAAGTAATGAAAGTAGAAAAGATAGTGGGGGATATAGATGAAGAATGAATGATAAAAATAAGTTAGTAGAATATAAAATAAAAGTTGAAGAAATCATGGAAGTGTTAGTTGGGAGTGAATATAAGGATTGGTATGGTGAAGTAGAAAAAGTAACAAATATGGTTTTAGGTGAAAATATTGAGAAGAATAAAAGTAATAGAAAAGTGAGAGTTAATAAAAGTATAAAAGAGAGGGACAAAATGCAGAAAATATGTGGGCTATTAAATACAAAGAAAGTGAAAAAAAATGATAATGTTAAATTGAAAAAGTATTTTTTAAAAAAGAAGTTAACTAAAATAGATAATTATAGAGAGAGGATGAAATTAAATAGTAATTTGTTGAAGAATATTAATAAATGTGGAAGAGATGGGAGAAAAAATTTGGAACTACATTTAAAGAAGAAACAGGGAAGAGAGAAATAGTATTACTAGATGATGAGAGAATATAGTGTAGCTCTATGGAAAAATTAGAGACAATCTTAAATAAAAATGTAATGGATACAGAAAAGATGTTAGATGTCAAGGACAGATTGATAACAAACACAAAAGCTTATAATAATGGAAATATTAGATTTACAGCAAATGAATTAAATAAGTCAGAGCAGAAATTAAAAGGTGGAAAGACAAGAGTTTAGATGGATAGGAAGCAGTGATGGTAATGAATTTAGAGCATATGGCAAAAGTAAAACTATTATCATGTTTTAATAACAGCACCAGAAGAGATATTTTTTGGTAGTTGGAGTAATACAAGAGTAAGGCTACTATTTAAAGGAAAGTTTAAAGCTTTTAGAAAGTTAAACAATTATAGACTGATAGTAATAAAGTCAGTATTGTATAAAGATTTTGCATATATGTTGGCTGGTGGGGTCGCAAAATGGATGAAAGAAAATAATATAGTCGTAGAAATGCAAGAAGATTTTCGATTGAATAGGAAAATAGGAGATAGTTTATTTGTAGTTACACAACTAATAGATATGCATAGAAATACAGGTAGTCATTTATATATGATTTTTGTAGATATAAAGAAGACATATGTTAGAGTAAATATAAAATAGATTATGGGTAAGTTTAGTAAATTTGGAAATGGATTGAACTTTAATGGATCTTATTAAGAGATTGTATGAAAATAATTAATATATGAATAAATTAGGGGATATAAAATCAGTTAAAGGTAAAAATGGGATGAAACTAAGGCAAGGATGCCCTATGTCATCTGTTTTGTTTTTCTTAGCTTTAGAGAGAAATGGCGAGAGCAATAGAAAGACTTGGAAAAGGGGTAGAGATACCATTAATAGGTCACAAGAGAGTATATACATTAACATGTCTTTGATGGTGTCTTCTTATGCACATAAAATAGGGAACATATGGAAGTTATACTGAAGACATGTGCAAGGGCGAATAAAGAGATAGGGATTAAATTTAGAGAAAAAAAATCAAAAATAATGATAATTAATATTGGGGAAAGAGAAGAGAAAAAAATGTTTTGGGGAATATAAAGATGAATGTGATGAATAGGTATAACTATTTGGGAATTACAGAGATTGCTTAGATGAATAGGAAAAAAATTGATAAAGGACACAAAGAAAAAAAGGACTTATATAGAAATTAATAGAGTTTTCATATAATAAATATGATGTAGCTAGAATTGTATGGAAGGGGGTGGCAGTAGCAGGATTAACATATGGTAATGATGCATTATGTGTTAATAAAGACATATTAGATTACTTAGAAAAAGTACAAAAAGAAGTATGAAGATATGCATTAGATGCAGATTGGTGAATGGCAAAGGAGACCAATTAAAGGAGAAATGGTATGATCACGTTTTCATGTGTGGGATGAAAAAAGTAAAATGAAAATGTTTAGTAGTTTGCAATTTATGGATAATAAGAGAATATTTAAAATAGTATTTAATTGGGTTATGAGTAAAGAAAAGGTAACAAGATGGGTGGGATAGTACTGTATGCAGAAACTTTGGATAAAGAATTTATGTCAGTATACATATAGAAAAGATGGGGTGATTGCATTAGGAGAATTGTTGAGTGTTAGAGTGGTAAGGAATGGGATAGAAGAATTGATGCATTAATAAAAATAGGGTGGTAGAGAGATGGTATCTAGTATGGACAGTAAAAAGGGTTTAAATATATATAAAATAAAAACGGAATATTGGGTGTGAGTTAATTTATGATAATAGCAAAGAAAGTAGTTTACTGATTAAGGCTTGAACCAGATCTTTAGCTATAAGGGAATATACACATAAATGGAAAATGTGGATGATTTAGTCTGGAAGTTGTGTAAGGAAGGCATAGAACATATTAGGCATCTGTTAATTGAATATAAATGTCTTCAAGAAGAAAGGGTATAAATACTGAAGTTGTGGAAGAATAAATATAAACAAACTGATTTTACAGAAAGTGGCTTTTTGGTTTTTATGCTGGGTTTAAAAAAGGATAATGGGGATTTAGTTATAAGGGCTATGGAGTTGATGAAGTGTATGTTGTGGAAATGAGATGGAGTAGAATGGTGAAGAATAAGGGAAAAATTTAGGGTGAAGAATAGAAAGAGAAGGTAAAGTGGCCAATAGGATTTGTTGGGTATAGTGGCTGAAAGATTTCTGACTCTGAAAAAGGAGTAATCACAATGCATTGCATCACATTGCATGGATAATTTATTTTGGGTAACCACCATTAACTAATAGTGATTATATCTATTCTTTAACATAAGAATAAATTACTGCCCAATAGATCAGAGAGCAAAAGAGATTCTTATCTAATAAACCATTAATAGAGCAAGTAAACACCAGGAAAATTGAACTAATAACAATGTTTATTAAGTAATGAACTAAATAAAATAAATCAAATACTAAGCATAAACAAACTTCATTTGTGGATGGTTTTAAATTGAATATCATGACTTAGAAAGTCTTGATAGTTGATTTATTATTCTCTCCGAATACTGAAATAGTCTTTAAGAAATGGTTCACTTACAATAGATGTGTGTATAAACTTTGTTAAAACATTCTATCTTATAAACAGTGAGGATTGCCAATTCCTCTACAAGCTTTATGATAAATGCTTAGCCAGAGCCAGCACTTAAAATATCTCTGTCAGGAACCCTTCCCCAAACACCTGACCATGGTTTCATGCTTTGGCACTCCTCAGAGAGGTGTCAAGGTAGGTTCAGACACTAGATCTAAAAATACCAACCCAAAGCCAAGCACTTATCTATAAGTTATCTATTGAATGGAAAATCTGAAATTTTCAGACATCTACATGTTTTCAAACCCAGCTATCCAACTCAAATAGCTATATGGTGCAGATATGCTGAACCTACCCTGACACCTCTCTGAGGAGTGCCAAAGCATAAAACAATGGTCAGGGGTTTGGGGAGGGGTTCCTGACAGAGATATTTTAAGTGCTCAGTTTATATTAAGATAGCAAACCCTCACACGTTAATGGACAGTCTTCAATATATTCCAAACTCCAACTCTTTAGCCATCCATACCATTGAAATCTGATGATGGAAAGCTCAAATTATTTATATTTTCTACATGTGTGTGGGCATGTGTATCAGTGGCATGAAATAGTGTGGATAGTTGAAGTGTGCTTGAAGGTCTGAGTTCAAATCCCATATATTTACAATTAGGCTCCAGGTATATGAAGAGTGCCTGTGTTTCAAATAAAATATAAGCAAATTTATGTACAACTAATTCAAAGAATTTAGATGGAACAGTTCAATAAATTTTAAATCTATGTTTATATTTACGCCATTCTGATATATATGAATAACTTTAGCAATTTTGTCCTATTAGAAAAAAGTGATTTTTATGTAGAAAAATTAAAAATGAAATAAAGTGCAGAAAGCGGATCCATGTAATGTTTAAAAATAAATATAAATATGCCATCGAAACTAATTGAAAATTTATTATTTAACCTACAACAACTGACAATATTTGTTCAAAACTATATTTTACACAGGGCAGAGAATAGGACTATTATAAATATAAATTCTTACTTTAGAACAGCTTATCATTGATAATACAAAGTATTGTTTTATATCAGTTTGGCAATAGTTGATATTATCATAGTAACTTTTGTCAATTTAAATTTTAGACAAAGTATCAATATTTTGTTTGTTTTTTTTGTGTTAAAAATAAAATCTAAAAGCACTAACATTTTCATTTAAAGTACATTACATTTTAATACATTTTTACATACATCAAAAAAATGGAAAGATGTTTAATCCATTTTGCTACTTTTTTATATATTTAATAAATCATATGATATAATATAAAATATCTTTTTATAACAGCAATAATTGTATTTATATAATAATAATACAGAAAAGCACTTTCCAGTAAATATTGACTTTTAGCTTTTTAATGTGATGGGACTATTTTATAACTTCCTTCTTTATTACATACATAGCGACATCTATTGCTTTTATAATAAACTAACTTTAACCTGTTATAACAATAATACAATATGTATAAGAATGAGAAAAAAACCTGTTTACATCCATGCTATATAATTTTTTATTCATTTATCATTAGTATTGGTTAAATAAATTGTATGAAAATATATAAAGTTTAACTAATACTTCGCAAATTATACAGGTTTTTCTTTTTCTCTTCCTTGTACATATAATATTATTGTCACAATAGGTTGAATTTACTTTTATATAAAAGAGATAGATGTCGTTATGTATGCAATGCAGATTGAAGTTTTTATATGAGGGATGCAAAAAGCAAATTGAAAATGTTCGGTAGATTGCAGTTTATGGATAATAAAAGAATAGCCAAAATAGTATTTAATTGGGTTATGAGTAAAGGGCAGTCAACAAGCTGGGTGAGAAAGGTAATGCAGTATGCAGAAGATTTGGATAAAGAATTTATGTCAGAATACTTGTACAAAAGGTGGGATGATTGTGTTAGGAGGATTGTTGAATGTTTTAATGGTAAGGAGTGGGATAGAAGAATAGATGCATTAATAAAGAAGAGGGAGAAGGAGAGATGGAGAGTAAAATGAGTTTAAATATATATATAGAAGTAAACAGAATATTGGGTGTTAGTTCATTTATGATAATAGTAAGGAAAGTAGTTTATTGTTTAAGGCTTGAACGGGATCTTTAGCAACAAGGGAATATACACGTAAATGGAAAAATATGGGTGATTTAGTCTGCAAGTTGTGTAAGGAAGGCATAGAAAATATTAGGCATCTGTTACTTCAATGTAAATGCTTGGAAGCAGAAAGGGTACAAATAATGAAGTTATGGAAGATTAAATATGAAAAAAGTGATTATACAGAAAGTGAGTTATTGGTTTTTATGTTAGGTTTGGGAAAATATAAGGGAGATTTAGATATGAAGGTCATGGCATTGACAAAGTTTATGTTGTGGAAATGGGATGAAGCAGATTACGGGAAAACTTAGGGTGGAGAATAGAAAGAGAAGGTAAAGTGGCTAACAGGTTTGACTGAGCACAGCTGCTGAGAGATTCCTGACTCCATTTAAGGAGAAGTCACAGTGCATCACATCACATCACATGATATAGTAAAATAGTTCCAATATTTTCAAAAGAGTAAAAATCAATATTAGCTGAAATGGGCTTTTCTGTATTACTATTATATATATATCATATGACTTATTTTTACATACGCGTATGAATGCAATGTGTATGTGAACAATTAATATATATGAATTTATCTACAGTACAGACTTTTTTATACCTGCACTCCAATATGTAATATATAGGGGGGGGGGTTGAACTCAGACTTTCACACGACCCTCAACTATCCATGCTATCTTATACTGCTGACACTCTTGATCACACATATGTCAAAAAAACAAATAATCACCAATATAAGTATTTCATGCTAAGTCAGCACTCGTCAGGTGGTCCAGATTATCATCTCATATATATATATACAATCAAGGCTCAGCTTATATTAAGATAGATAATCTTCATATTTTAATGGACAGGCTTCAATCCACTCCACCCCACAACTCTTCAGCCACCCATTTCATTGAAAATCCGATGATGGAACACTCAAAGCCTGCATTGGTACCAATCTTCTCATTCTAGCCTGGTTGTCTATAAGTCACTCTGTCCCCTCATGTACAGTATTTCAGCAGTATGAGAAAGCATTCAGGGTTATGTGAAAGTCTGAGTTCAAACCCCCTGTATATTACATATTAGAGTGTGGTATGAAAAAACCTGTACTGTAAAAAAATTCATATATTAAAATATAGTGCTGTAAGGTCTGCCCATCCCTCATATATGTATGTAAATGGATTATGTCCTGTACATGAAGGGTCAGAGTGACTTGTGTTCAACATGGGTAGGAAAAGAAGGTTGGCACCAATGTGGGCTTTGAGCATTCCATCAACAGATTTTCAATGAAATAGACAGCTGAAGAGTTGTGGGATATAGTGGATTGAAGTCTGTCCATTAAAGTATGAAGATTGGCTATCTTAATATAAGCTGAACATTGACTGTATATATGTGTGGAGATGATAATCTGAACCAACTGATGAGTGCTGGTTTAGCACAAAATATCAATATTGGTAATTATTTGTCTTTTCAATGTGTTTGTGATCAAGTGTGTCAGCAGTATGAGATAGTGTGGATAGTTGAGGGTCGTGTGAAAGTCTAAGAACTATATATATTTGCATATATTTGGAATGAAATGCAAAATGTTAGAATTTCGCGATAGTCAATTGAAATAAGTAATAGCAAAAATGATGTGCATGCATTATTATTGTCCTTTTCTTAAAAGTTTAAATTTATTTTGAATAGATGTGGTTTATTTAAAAGAAATTAATAATAATAAAATCAATGTCTAAAAATGAAGAGGGAAGGTAGAAAAAACGTGGTATTTTTAAACGCATTGAGTTGTTTATTTATAAAGTAATATAACTTATTTTTAAAATTTCTACATTGCATCTAAAAATTACATAAAAAGGCATTTTAGAACATCTAAAGTATGAAAATTTTTATACAACACTAATTCGAACTGTAACATATGTTTTAAGATTGCATTCTAACTCAATCACAGTTTTTTGTTTATGTCAGGTTTTTTTTTCATTTTTTTTTTCATGTGTCATAGCATCGGCCGGGAAGCGAACCCACCAACCCAGGACAACTGCTTGTAAGGCAGCTGTGCTGAGCTCTCGACCACCAATGCTTGACTGTTTATGTCAGTTGCCTGAAAATAGTAAAGTAAAATAAAAGATATAACTTTACTTGAAATTCTTAGAAATAAATTCTTTTTCTTGCATTATTCTTGCTTTAATTGATATCTAGTAACAAACTAAAGCAATGAACGAGTGAAATATTTGGACTAGAGGTCAGAAGGATCTCAGAAATCATTTACTTTGCCAATAATACCTGGGCCAAAAGTGATATGAGATCATCATGATCCATAGGTTTTAAAACAATATTAACTCCCAACAGCTTAAATTGTTTTCAACAATTTGTATGATTCAGAAGTAATATCAATTGTTATTTGTTTCTCTCTGAAATTTTACTTTTAACTTTAGTAAATCCTAGAACTCCATTGTAGTGATTGAAAATATGTAAACTGTTAAAACTAATTTGTTTTTTTATGTTCAATTTATTTGTATTTATTTAAAAAATAATGGAATCCCACAATCTTCCCAACATGGAATTTCAAGTTACATCAATTTAATATATACGTGTATCATCCAGGAACTGATATACTATATACTGTTTATTCTCACCATCATTATTGAATATCAACTGAGAAGAAGAAAGACAAATACCATTTATTACAGGGGTGGGAAAATAGCATCCCAAGGGTCATATTCAGCCCACTAAGAGTTTTTATGCATCCCACCAAGACAATCAGAAAAATCCACCTTGAACTGAGACTTCCTTCTTATGCACGGCCAAAGATTCATCTCATATTTTCTATGAGAATGGCCACATCAATACACATGCACAGTGTAGATATGATGTGCAGTGCTTTTCCAGTTGATCTGGTTAATTTCAATTTTGTCTTTGTATTAGCAAATATATACAGTTATTTCTAACTTTAGTGAAACTATGAACCCTCCAAAAAAATGTAGAATCAGTGGATGTCACATGTTTAAAAAGAATGGACAAACAATTATTTCTTTGGTAATACAGGGAATAAAGCAGTGTGTTTATTGTGTCATGAAAAAAGATGTGGCCCTCCACTAACCTTCACTTCCACAAGGTGGCCCCCTATGCGGCCCTCATGTCAAAACAATTGCCCACCACTGGTTTATTATATCTATGTAAAACAAAAATGTTGGTTATTATTTTTTAAAAAAATTTTATTTGTATGTTTTTATAATTTTCTATTTTTTTTAAAAATAAAACAAACAAAACAGATTTTTCTCACTCAAGTTAAAAATGAAATTACTTTTATTATTATTATTTTTTTTTGCAGAGCTCTTTTGTAAATTTGTAGGATATCAACTGAGAGGCACATTTAACGTTGTAGAACAAATTGTAAGCAATCTTTAGGGGTTTCTTCCAGTAGCAAATTCGTCTTCAGATTGTAGGTAATCTCAATAAGATTATGTGTGTCACATAAATTTATAATATAAGTAGTGAATAAATTTGACATAGAAATATCTAAAAAATAACGGTAATAAATTACATTTTAGTCCTGGCTTATCTTTGTTTCACCAGCAAACTTTATATTATATTCACTCCCCCCCCCCCATAACTTCTGCTGGTTCTGTGCAGAACTGATATATTTGATGTCTTTACAAATATGGTTTCTCTTCTGCAAATTAATACTCATTAATTCATTGCAATTAAATAGTGTCGCTTTTTATACTCTCAATATATGTCTATTTTTTTCCTATATAATAGTTTATATTTCTTCAATCAAAAATAAAGTTACCTGTTTAATATATATATATCAATTTGATTATTAATAGATAATGAGCTGTTTTACTTTTTCCAGTATGCCATTGCTAATGACTTATTTCAATATTACAATTAAACACACAAAAAAGAACTTTATTTAATTGTAATTACTTTTCATCTTTTTATCGCTGAACAACATTTCAATTTTATAAAACTGAAATTTAAACTTCCATGTTATCTATACATAAATTTAATTATTATTGTAACGACTAATAAATTCTCTACGAAAATAAATTATTTTAGAATACTCAATCAAAACAAGGCAAAACTCTCCATACAGTAGTGCCACCCTGTCCCAACCAGAGTAATCAATAGATGCCTGAAGGCTTGTGCATAAAATCCCTATCTAATGCCTACTCATCCAACATCCCCAGACTAGTTTCTGGCTTGTGGCCTTCATCAGTGAGGAGATTTGATCTGAGAGCACTGCACCTAGATCTTAGGATCTAACACAACCCTCCAGCAACCACATTTTATCTCTACTTAACTATAAAACTATGAGAATGAAATTGAAAACACAATATTTTCAATTTAAGCTCAATAGCTTATATATTCATATGGATCTGAACTCAGTTCATCATCCATACATTTTGGTGTCTTTGGCTCTTTAACAACCATAGCCACCACTATCCTAATAGGCAGGATTGGTGTTAAACCATTAAGCATCACATGCTCACCGTCTCTTATACTAGCACATAATTGTTTATAAACAAGGCAAAACTCTCCATACAGTAGCGCCACACTGTGCCAACCAGAGTATAAACAATTATGTGCTAGTATAAGAGATGGTGAGCATGTAATACTCAATCATTCAACTATAAAATAATTTTAACAAATTTATCTGCTAAATCTGTGGTTGAGATATTAACCTATAAAATTTTACTTCCCACTTATGAATTGTGCTACATTCAAAATGAAATGTGGTTTCTATTACTTATTTAAATTGTAATCATAATTTTAATGACCCCCCCCACTCTGCTTATTGATTGAGGCCAATGTTACACAAGTTCTTGAATGTGTTCAAATACTTTAGATCTTTTGAATTAATGGTATAAGTAATAAAAGATTTCTTTATATACACCTGGGTCTCTTTTTACGTCGATTTATTTAACTCGATTTTGAAGATATGCGATTCACGTTTCTCCGGAAGTCGAATTCTGATAATGCTTATTACTTTAAATAATAAATTCCGCATATATTAAAAGTAATAGCACATTATTGGAATTCAACTTTCATCTTAGTAATTTTAATATTTTCAGTGCTTTATAATAGTAAGATTTTATGCAATAATGAAATTAAAATCATGATTTCCACATTTTATGTTCACACACATTACATTTTACAAGATTATAATGTAAATTTGTTCAAACATTGTGCGTGTTAATTTTGCATTTTAAATCACATTCTGTTTTTGCTTTTTAAAAAAGAACGTAATCAATTATTAATCATTTAGTGTCCGCAAGTTTATTTTTAAAAGTGAGTAATAGCAGTGGGCACAATTAAAATTGAAAATTAAAAAATTAAAGACAAAAATATTTTAATTTTTAGCTGTTAGATTAATTACTAATTATGTTGTCACCAGAAAACCATTAACACAACGTGAGAGTGATGTTGGCACTAGTTGTATTTCCTCTTGTGAAGAATCTGATTTTTTACCAGTTTGCAAACGAACCTGTTTATCAGCAAATAGTGATAATAATTAAAAAGTGGGTAAAAAATGTAAATTACTGTAAATTATGCATAAAAATATATTGTTTTGAATAAAATTAAATATTATAGTTAAAAAAAATTTGTCTTGTATCAATTTTTTTCAAATTTGAAATTTTTTATTAGTCATATTTTATTTCCTTATTTTTTTTGCATGAATTTTCAAGTAATTTTATGTTGGTGCTTTGCTTTTATGCGATTTTTGAAAAATCACAGTCCGTATCCCCCCTTTTTCAAGGTAAGTTACGTCTATTTTTGCACGATTTCGTTTGCGCATGTTTTCTGAGGAACCTATCTATCGCGTAAAATGAGACCCAGGTGTATTCCTAAATATTATCAAACTTTTTATATATGCACATATATGTTTATAATAGTTTTTATTCTAGAATACACACTTCATTATTCAAAACACACAACAATACAATAAACTTATGCATAATGAGCAATAAATATGCTCTCTGTGCAGATTATTAAATAAACTAGATCTGATGTTTATCAATGCTGAACTAAGTAATAATAACGAGGAATGAACTGGGTGTAGCTGAGCTTCAGACACTATGGTGCTAAGACTAAACTAAAGATTATGGTACCAATGTATCATTATTCATGGACTTCAGTAGCAAATACTTGGTGCTCTAAAACTGAATAGCTTGTTACCTTAATAAAGAACAATTTGTTCAGGGTCTCGGATCAGCAACTCAAGTGTTCTGCCCTTAAACTCAGTAATGTGCTTGGTACTATAAACCTGAAGAGATGGATAGGAGTTGCCTTAACTATGAACCCATCACATATATAGCAAGACATTATGCAGCCTATGTGGTTCATAAACATTTGCCACATTTATTACTACTACTAATATGTATTTTAATAACTAAATAATTACACATAAAATATATATAGTTTTTGTCTGTAAAACTACCTTACTCAATTCATTAATTAGCATACTTAAAATATTTAAAACTCACTATATATATTGCCACACACAGCAAGCTAGAGTAATCGATGCCAGAAGGCTTGTGCATAAAATCCCCATCTAGTGCCTACTTATCCAATACCCCCAGACGAGTTTCTGGCTTGTGGCCTTCATTAGTGAGGAGCCTTGTATCTGAGAACACTGCACCTAGATCTTAGGATCTAATGTAGTTAAGTGGAGATAAAAGGTGGTTTCTGGAGGGTTTCTGGGGATATTGGGTGAGTAGGCACTAGATGGGGATTTTATGCACAAGCCTTCTGGCATCCATTGATTACTCTAGCTTGCTGAGTCTGGCAATATGTATAGTGAGTTTTGCCTGTTTTAACAACAGTTATACACAAGCATAAGAAGTGGTGGTCATGTGATACTTAAAATATGCTAAGGAGAATTTTGTTCAAGTAATCTAGTTTAATGATTCAATCTGGATAGCTTATAAAATAAATTAAGGATGTCAAAGTATATATGGAGTTTAATTAATTTATTAATAACATGCTTTTATAACATCACTCTTCCAATTATTAACTATATATATTTAATAACATGAAAACTGTGACAATAAGCTAAAACATAGTAGCTTAATTAAATATACATATATAGAATAGATATCAAAACATAGATTTATGTTTTCTAAAGAAGCAGCATAAATGTATTATGTGAGAGCTTCTAATCAACACTTTAAATTATTAATATTACCAATCTCTGTTTTAATTTATAGCATATCATAATTATCAATGCAATAAACAAATAGTATAATAAAAGAGAATATGCATGACTGCAGATTAGAAAAGTATAGATATTGCGATATACCCACCTACAGACTTAAGTATAAATACGTAAAAACTACATACCTGCTTATGGATTACTCTGTTAAATAAATATAAAGAGAGCGCTGCTATCGTTTATCCAGACCAGACATGATAGATCGATAAGCATGGATATAAATAGCATGGTAGAACGATCTACACTCTCTCTTGTGTCCAGGTTCACGTGTGTTAAAGTAGTCAACGCCTTGGAAGGATATCTAGTCTCCAAGAAGAAACCATCCTCGAATGGTAATAGTGATAATTTCTATCTGTGAAAACCCTGATTATTTTTATCTTGCTGACTGGTTCTCTCTCATAGAGTAACCCTCAGACATACAGAGTGGCGTCGACAGGATAGAAAGTAAGTTAAGCGACGCACAAAAAAAAACGGCAATAAGTGAGTTCGATGTAAATAATGTACCCTGGAAAACTTACATAGCACAAGTGGAATATTATTTCTAATCGGCGTATTTTAATTTCGCGGGTCAAGACATGATCCAATTGGCAAATAGGCTTACCGATCCAAAGCGTCTGGAAGACCTACCTTACCAGGAGTTCATAGAGAGACTAAATACATATTTCGTACCGAAGACATCAAAGTGGATAGCGCGTCTGAGATTAAGAAGCAGAACGCAATTACCGCAGGAAAAATATGTGGATTATGACCTCGCATTGAGAAAATTAGCGAAGGATTGTGAATTCGGACAAGAAATAAATGACTCTCTGTTAGAACAATTCCTATACGGCATGTCAGATGATAAATTTAGGAAAGTGTATATGGTCTGCGAAGGAAATTAAATTTCTCGGACACATCGTAACTGAAAAAGGACGCCGCCCAGACCCAGAAAAGGTAAAAGCCATAAAAAATGCCAGAAAACCCCAAAGCGTGAAGGAACTTCAAGCATTTTTAGGACTGCTAAATTTCTACGAAAGTTTTTTAGCTGGGAAATCACATGTGCTATCACCGCTATACATGTTGTTAAAGAAAAACAACGTTGGATATGGAGCACAGAACAAAATAAAGCTTTTGAAACTGCAAAAGACTTGCTGACATCGGAAAGTTTGTTAGTGCATTATCGGAATGACTGGGAATTATGTATTACTGCAATCGGAATACGGCGGGACCCTCTCATCCATGTTATGAAGGTGAACGCCCTATTGCTTTGTTTGAGAGTACTAACACCAGCTGAGGAAAAATTACAGTCAAGTGGATAAGGAAGCTTTAGCAGTGATTTTGGTAAGAGAGTTCCCCAATATGCTACGGACGGAGACTACTATCCGATCATCGCCCTCTAACGGGAATTTTCGGCTGTGTAAAAAATGTTTACGAATCGTCAAGCCCACGTATGTTACGATGGATAGATATATTGTCGCATTATGATTTCACGTTAATTTACAAACCCGGAAAAAAGATCAGTCATGCTGATGCTTTGTCCAGATTGCCAGATGTAAAGGAAATTACTTATGAAATAAAGGAAATAAACTACACTGACGCTCTAAATCCAGAAGGGATAAATAGCAGTCATAGCACACTGGACTAGGAATGATAAAGGATACATGAAATTGATAAATTGGATAAGAAAAGGTTGGCCATCTAGATGCCCCAGTGAATTAAGTCATAGCATCTGGATTGCCAGAGAAGGACTGTCTGTGTGCAACGGATGTATATTAAATAATGATCGTGTTTTAGTGCCTACTAATGGCAGAAAAAAAATTTTAAGCTTATTGCATAAAGGACACCCTGGAATAGTGCGTATGAAAGCTCTGGCTAGATCATATGTATGGTGGCCAAACTTGACAAAGGATATTGAGAACACGCTGAAAGAATGTGTAAACTGCCAACAGATATCTAAACTGCCTCCGAAGAAATTTGAAACTTGGCAAGCACCTTCTGCCCCATGGTCGCGAATTCATCTGGACCATGTTGGACCATTGAACGGATATATTAT
>JAQFVV010006377.1:734381-754093 GCA_028023455.1 Epiperipatus broadwayi
TTGGACTGAATACAGAGTGGTTAAAGATACCAGTGCTGAGTGCACCATCCGGGTGTTAAATGAAGTGTTTGCTACCCACGGTTATCCGGAAAATGTTGTGACAGATAACGGTGGAGGATTTACATCACCAAAATTTAAAGATTTTCTGAGGGACAGAGGAATAGAACATACTCTCACACCACCATACCACCCTCAGAGCAATGGTATAGCTGAGCAAGGAGTGCAACACCTAAAGTACACCATAAAAAAATTACAATTAAAGAACATGTCGGATGCGTTAGTGCAAGCAATGTACACAGCATTTCACACCGAACCAACGACAACCCCAGGAGAACCAGAGTATTAATGGGGGAAGGGGCGGACACATCTATCACAACTTTTGCCTGGAAACCACAAGAGTGGTTTCAACGGATAAGTTTCTACCCGGTGAAGACGTTTGGATTTATGACGGTGTTGAAGAATAAATGGATCCCAGGAACTGTAAAACAGCTACTGTCAAAACAAATTCGTCTGGTGGAGTTACAAAATAAAAAATCATTTAGAAAACACATAAACCACCTTCGCCACCATCGAGAGGACCCTGCATCAGAGGACGAGAGGAAGGTTGGATACAAAGAAGAAACGGAAGTGGAGATGAAACCGATCTGGAAATGGTATTGAATAAGGATACTTCAAAAGATGAAGAGTTGGAGGATGTAGTGTGACCCGTGCAAGAAGGATTAAAAACACAAAGAGAGTCGTTTACCTGTTAAGTTTAAAGACTACGTTTGTAGTTAAGCTCCATTTATTTCAAGGTAGGGGAGGAGGGCGATATACCCACCTACAGACTTAAGTATAAATACGTAAAAACTACATACCTGCTTATGGATTACTCTGTTAAATAAATATAAAGAGAGCGCTGCTATCGTTTATCCAGACTAGACATGATAGATCGATAAGCATGGGTATAAATAGCATGGTAGAACGATCTACACTCTCTTATGTCCAGGTTCACGTGTGTTAAAGTAGTCAACGCCTTGGAAGGATATCTAGTCTCCAAGAAGAAACCATCCTCGAATGGTAATAGTGATAATTTGCTATCTGTGAAAACCCTGGATTATTTTTATGCTTGCTGACTGGTTCTCTCTCATAGAGTAACCCTCAGACATAGCAGATATAATAACTGAACATAGTTATTATGTTTAAAATATTATTAAATTGTAATTATTCATTTAATAGGCAAGACTGCTACAATTATGATTATTAATTTGATAGTTATATTAAATTTATTACATAGTTTAGTTTAGTTTATTGAGAAAACATTTAGGAGTTATAATTCAGAAATGTTCAATAATATAGCTAGCTTGAGAAACTTTAAAATTACATTAATTTAAGTAACATTTTAAAGAACTCTACAGGGAGAAATATTACCAATAATCTGCTAGCTGACATTTCTGGCCTCTAGTGGCACTGTTACTTCTCTAGATGAGCTGTTTTCTGATGTCTTCTAGGCATGCTGTTGTTCTTGAACTTCTCCATTTCTATAGACCTATATATTCCAAAGGAAGATGGCAAATTAGTGGTTTTCTAGCCACTCCTTTCCATTGTTAAAATGGGTGTAGCTCCCATCAGCAAGTGTTTCATTTATTTAGAGAGTGACCTTTCAGTACTAAAATTTTTTTTTTTATATTAACTTTTTGACCCCCCCCCCTCTTGCAAAATCTATTAATTCTTTTACAATTTTAAGTTTTTAATCTTGAAATTTAACATAGTTTTATTACTTTCAAATTTCTGCATTAGGATTTTGGAAAAGACAAAACCAAAATTTAATGAATAGAAAAATAGTGCAGGTTGAGTGATTTTGCTTTGTCCTAAAATTTAGTTTAGACTTATTTTAAAATATGTTCCTAATCCCCACACAAATTAAACCCAGGTGCATGTGGCTTGAGATTTTCCAAGAAACAGGCAATCTTTTAAAACACATTTAAATTATGTAAAAATTGTGTTATATATGTATTTTAGTCACCTCTAGAATTAAAATTATATGCAAGTTTTAAGCTTAAATAATGAATAAATTTATACATTTTCATTTTAATAAAATACAGATTTAAAAATAATAGTTTGATTCCAACACTAAGAAACAGTTTTGCATTAGAGCTTCCTTGCATATATAAGAGTTCATACATATATAATGATCCCTATGCAGATATGCATTTAATTTAAAACATACTAATATATACTATATGTGTGTACATAAATTAATATATGTTAATGTCCATGAATATATGTGGACTTGGATGGGTTTAAACCTGGAATAAACCTTGTGTGCATATACGTAAATATAATACAATCTCAGTGATTAATATTATGTAATACATCAAGATTAATTCTCAAACTACTGGTCTATTAAGTAAAAAAATGAGGTAAATAGAAAAATCAATCCTTTTTTGTTTTTATGTGTCAAAGCATTGGCTGGGAAGCGAACCCCAGGACAACTGCTTATAAGGCAGCTGTGCTGACCACTTGGCCATCAATGATTGACTCCTTTTTCCTTTAAAAACTTTTGTCTTATGTTTTGGATTGAGAATATTTTATTTACTTAATAAAGCAGTAATTTTGTTATATATAAATGAGCTTTATTCATTCTGATATATTCTGTTATAACTGATATTTGAAGATGTATGTATTGACAAACATATAATAAATAAATGTAACAAGTCACTAGTTTTACAATTTAATTTATTAAATAATAAATAAAATTAGAAAAGCATGATTTTAATTACATAACCTGTTCACATTTTATTAAACACATATGTACATTATTCTAGACTATTGCATCCTACAGAGATCTTGGAATGATATTTTAATTTTTGTACATACAATGATTTAGCCAAAGAAGTCACATGATCATTTGTCTGATGAGAGTTTATTATCTGGGCTGTATACTTTGCAGATTCCATTTTGAAATGGAATGCTAGCTGTGCAAATACCTTTTGAACAAGACACAGGCTTAGCATCTATAGTCGTTATATGATCATCATCACAATCTTCACCAGCTAGGATCTTTTCAATTCTGTTATTTATAATGCATACACAACCACATGGACAGTTTAGGTTGAGCTGAGAAATAAACAATTGATGGCGATCTGGATCCTCTGAAAAATATACCAAAACATTTGAGAATGTTAGTTCATATTCATATACAACATAATGCATCACAGTGAAAGAATAAATGGTTTATTTTCTGGACAGCTTGCAGTGCCATCTGTGAATCAATGCATTTGGTAAATGGTAATATAATTTAGCTATTTTACATATAATGTTTAAAATGCTAGTATGTCTGAACCATAATTTTTTATAAATAATGTGACAGTGTTCTTTGTACCTGTATAGCCATCAAAATATTGCCACACAGACTGTAAATCATTTTAAATGTTTTATTATCCCATTTATTGATTGTTAGTATTTTTTTCCATTATGGGTTAAAGTGTGAAACAATATATAGTGATCCAGATATGCTATTAAATAGTTTTGGTGAATAGCTAAACTATACCACTATCTAACAGATGGGTTGATATAGAGATATCCCAGCAAATAGGTCTGAGAGATAACTAATCACCTGTTTACTGAGGCATGCTGTATATAATCTTAAAAATGAAGCAATTAAACATGAATTAACATACTATAATAATACACAAGAAATATCCTACAGTATCATTTTAATAAATTTGTAAAAATATTGATTTTCTTGTAATATTTTATCACATAGAAAATAAATAATCCACATTTATCCAATCACTGTGCTATTATATAGTAAACATCCAACCATATTGAATTCTTCATTCCATTATTAAAATTACTAAAATTTACATTTTAGTTGTTATTTAAAATTGTTACCTGCTTTTAGTAATACTTTATGAAAATCACTCATATAAAGTTTTACACTTCTTTTATACCTGCCAATATCTGACTTATCTATTATATAACAGTATGATGATTGTAGTTAAATTATGTCATTTTTATATAACTAATAAATTGACATTGTTATAAAAGAATGGACATATATTACAAATTTGTTAAAAATGTTTTTTTTTTTTTTTTTTTTTTTTTGGGGGGGGGGGTGATACACAATTTATTGATACCAATCTAATTGGCTATCTGCATTTGAATCTTCTCTCTAATTGTGTGTTTAAACACTGAGATAACTAATCAAGAAATTGTAATTTTTTTTATAAAACTGGCAATTTATCATATTAAAGATTATTACTACTATGACTAAACTTATAAATTCATTATTTAATCTAAAACCGTTTAGTATGAGTTTTCATTGAGGACAGATTTTTTTTTTTTTGGGGGGGGCATACTTTTATTTCCTATCAATTTTATACTGGGTTTAAAGAAATGGGGAGATGGGTGGAGAAAATTAATAAAGTTAATGTTGAATGTAAAACTTTTTAGAATTAGTGTGTACTGACAAGTCTTTTATGTATTTATTTATTTTTTGATAACTTTTATTTGTCTTTTCAATTATTTTATGGATTTTGAGAAAAGAGGAGAGGGGGGTGAACTTTCTAAAATTTAGATTCATAAAAAAAAATTACAAAAAAAATTTTTTTTTTAAGGAAACATTTTCCTGAAGTGCATTCCAATAAATATTTAACTTTTAAATAATAAATAAATATAATTCTTCTGTTAATACAACTTATAAATTACAATATAATAATTTGTCAATTGCTAAATCAGAGAATCTTTAAGAAATAAAATAACTATTGTCAAGCGCCTTCAACTCCTAGGGTCCTTATCAAGGCAATATAAAAAATCCTATTTTTCTCCTAAGCGATAAATTCAACGTTTCCTTGCATTGGCCAGGAACAACTAATCGGAAAGCTGGCTAATTTTGAATTTGTAAACATTTGTAGAATAAAAGCAAATGTTTTGTTTTAACTTAACAATATTATAATAATTTTATTTTAAAATAAAATTAAACTTTACTTGTTCTTTGAAATGTTATGATTTTATATAGAGTAAAAAGAAATGGTTTGTTCTTTATGTACAACTCATGATGTGAAAATTGTATAAGCTTTTATTCTAAGAAAATGTTAGATTTCAGCAGCTGTTTATTTTTGTTGGAATAGTAAGTGTGTTTTCAGTCTAAAGTAGCAATCGTTTTATTATTATTATTGTGAAGTTCAAAGAAAACAAATAAATAGTAGAATCAGTCTATGTGATATATCAGAACTTGTATTCTGTTTTATGATAGATCTCTCTTTACAGATACTGATAAAGTATACTGGGAAAAGTTGCCATACAATTGTTGATTGGTATAATATGTGCAGAAAAGTGTGCTCTATAAGTTATGTCTGTCCAAACTAGAGGACAATTGATTGATAGAGACACACAATTAAGTGATACAAATAGATGAAGCCAGATTCAACAATTGCAGTAAATACAATTGTGGTAGGCTACTTCTAGTTGATAAACCATCAACTTCTAGGAATAGTGCTGTCCAAACATTTAACAATAGTAATCATGTCTCTTGAATAAATGGACCATGAGTGTTTGGTTTGAAATGTGAATCAGATTGTCATTATTTTTGTGTGAAACATTGAGATAAATCTACAGTTACACCCACTATTGAAAGAGAATGTGCACCCAGATTAATTATATATTCAGGTGAATGACTAGTTTATGGTGAGGTTAATACTAAAGAGTTTATTCATTTCACTGTGAATCATCAAAAGTATTACACTGATTCAGTGACTACACGGGAAATAAAATGGTCATGATTGGAGGCTAAAGTGAAAATTTTAAAGATGTTGAAAAGTAAATCTCCTGAACTTTTATAATCTCACCTTGATTGTGTAAGTTGGAGAATTGCATGACAAAATAGCAATGATCTGTTTTAATATTTTCACTAGATGTTAATTCCATGGATTATTATTAAAGGAAAATTATATGTAATTATCATTTTCAAAAACATTTAATTTGTTGTTTCTAATCCATACTCTTCATTTTAATTTAGATTGTTGATTTCACTTTCAATTGAATAGTAATAATAAAAAATCAGATGTGACATGACTTATATATAGCTTGCATTTACCAATATGTAAACTTAAGAGCATGCTAACGCTCTAAACAGCTTTTTTTTTATTATGATAAATGCTACTACAAGAGAAGGCATTCAAATCATCTTTATCTTAGATTGTCCCCATCCCCAGACCAGTTTCGACCTATGGGTCTCTTCAGTGAGGAGTTGGGACATTAGATTCAAAAAACCATAAACTAAATAAATATATTATTATGTGCAAAATAAAAAAAAGTTAGATTTTCTAATTTTTGAAGTTTAGTCAAATTATTTTATTAATACACTCCAACAACAATTACATATGACTGTGTTTTTCTTTCTTAATCACTTTTTCAAAACTAAAACATTTTTCCATCACCCACTGCAAGTTACAAGAAATAATTTTGTAATAAATTACAGATAAATATATAATTGAAATTTTAATAATACTTTGAAATGTTTGTGCTTATAAAATAAATATTATTTTCATATACTATATAACATAAAATGTAATATTTATGTATATAAAATGGATATTGGAGAAAATTTTGACTCGCTAAGTTACATATAGATATTTTTACTTACATCAGTAAAATATTTGATCAACTAAATTATAAATATGTAAAATTAGTTTTAAAAGTTAGTATTCATTAAAATATATATATATTTTAAAGGTTTCTCTTTTTCAAATGTGAAAGAGTATAAAAACATCTAAAACGAGGTTAACAAATGGTTTTAAATAAACTTTGACATTATTATATAATACTAACATTTAAATAGGTTAACCAAAGAACACAATAATCATAGCAGTAAACATATTGTGGGTGCATGCATGAGAAAATATGTTCCAAAATATATGAAATTTCCAAGAACTTGAATAAAAGATCACTCAAGTATTGCTTTTTTTAAAAAGGAAAACAGTGTTATAACCATTTGAAGCTTAAATTAAAATGTAAATTGTTCATTTTTAAATACGATCAGTATTATCTGGTATATAGATTTGACCCAGACAATAATTTTCATTGAAATATACTTTTATGTATATAAACTTATTATATAAATGCAATTATTTAAATTGTTGATTATATAACTAAGTATATTCTATATTTAAAGTCTTAAAAAGAGAAGTATTTAAGAATTTAATGATTTTAATTATCCGAGGTAGAATCCAAAAATAATCACGTGAATGAATTATGTTTATGGTTTCTCTTTTGTAAGAGACTGCATTCAAAGAAGCCTACCTTTTTTAATGATCATTATTTCAAAGATGATGAGAATGTAGATATGTATACCGGAGGTGTACTGGTTAACAAATGTTATTTTATACAGATGTATATATGACAGCTAGGAAACTAAAGATAGTTGGCAAAATGAGTGCTGGTTCATGGAATTATATCTCCTGCTGTGATTCTAATGTTAACATTTTAAAAGTGGCCAGAAATAAACTTTGGACATTTTGAAGTACATATTGATGTTATTATATATTTTGAATTTGCCTTTTTACATGTACTTGTGAAGCATCAACTAAAATACAATTCAGATATGAGTCTATTAAAACATTCATAGTTCTGGTTATTTAAATTTTATTATATAAACATTATCTATATATGAGGAATAATTTTTTATTTGAATTAGAGAAATATAATTTATAAATAAATTAAATAATCTCATTATTACCACATATTCTTTTAAATTCATCTAAATAAAGATACAATAAAAGTCAAATGACTCCCAAGATGCATTTTATGGTGAACCAGCACTCATCAGTTGGTCCAGATCACCATCTTTCATATATATATATATATGAAAAACAAAAAAAAAACACAAGTTAAAACTTGCTAACGCTTATATTTATGACAATAGATGGCATTCTACCAAAAACACCTTCAAGCGTAAGTTTGTTTACATAAACATCAGAGCAAGCATTCACTATCTCTAACTTTAGTTCCACCTTCAGATCATGATTTCAAGCTATTTGCTATCGTCAGTGAAGGACAGGAATAGGAAAATAGATCTAAACATAAACTCTGAGTGTTTATGAAACAGTTTCTATTCAGCTTGCAAGCATGAATCTTTTAGACACATAATGTCTTCAAACTCAGCATAGCAAGCCAGATAGCTATATGGGTCTGATATCAGTTCAGCATCACCACATAGTAGAAGCCTCTGCAATATATATCATTGCAAGAAAGACCTCAAAGGTACATTTATGAAAAACAAAAAAACACAAGTTAAAAATTTGCTAACGCTTATATTTATGACAATAGATGGCGTTTTACCAAAAATACCATCAAGTGTAAGCTTGTTTACATAAACGTCAGAACAAGCATTCACTATCTCTAACTTTAGTTCCGCCTTCAGATCATGATTTCAAGCTATTTGCTATCGTCAGTGAAGGACAGGAATAAGAAAATAGATCTAAACACAAATTCTGAGCATTTATGAAACAGTTTCTATTCAGCTTGCAAGCATGAATCTTTTAGACACGTAATGTCTTCAAACTCAGCATAGCAAGCCAGATAGCTTCATGGGTCTGATATCAGTTCAGCATCACCACATAGTAGAAGCCTCTGCAATATATATCATTGCAAGAAAGACCTCAAAGGTACATTTATGAAAAAACAAAAAAACACAAGTTAAAACTTGCTAAAGCTTGTATTTATGACAATAGATGGCGTTCTATTTTCTTATTACTGTCCTTCACTGACGATAGCAAATAGCTTGAAATCATGATCTGAAGGTGGAACTAAAGTTAGAGATAGTGAATTCTTGCTCTGATGTTTATGTAAACAAACTTAAGCTTGGCGGTGTTTTTGGTAGAACACCATCTATTGTCATAAATACAAGCGTTAGCAAGTTTTAACTTGTGTTTTTTTGTTTTTCATAAATGTACCTTTGAGGTCTTTCCTGCAATGATATATATTGCAGAGGCTTCTACTATGTGGTGATGCTGAGCTGATATCAGACCCATGTAGCTATCTGGCTTGCTATGCTGAGTTTGAAGACATTATGCATCTAAAAGATTCACGTTTGCAAGCTGAATAGAAACTGTTTCATAAACACTCAGAGTTTGTGTTTAGATCTATTTTCTTATTCCTGTCCTTCACTGACGATAGCAAATAGCTTGAAATCATGATCTGAAGGTGGAACTAAAGTTAAGATAGTGAATGCTTGCTCTGACGTTTATGTAAACAAACTTACGCTTGACGGTGTTTTTGGTAGAATGCCATCTATTGTCATATATATATATATTATATGAAAAATATTTATCTGTATTAAACAATTATATTTTGAATTACAAGTGACCAACTAATTCAACCCACATCTTTGCTACCATCCACTTTAAAAAAAGGAAATATAATTTAAAGGAGTACAATTTGTAAAAATGTTCTAATGAAGGTATATCTCTTTGAGAATAGAATGGAATTGCTCGGATAACTATATTGTTACCAGCTTATTGACTTCATGATTTATTTAAATAGTATAAGGTTTCAATTATTTTGTATAAAAATTGCCAGTTCTGACTATCAATTCCATGTTCCATTTCATCCATGAATAAGTTATGTAATCTATGGTTTGATTAGGTATTATAGATTTGGAGTGATGTTCTGATCAATTTAACAATTAAGTATTATAATTAAAATCTTTTAAAATTAATGCACATTAGGATATAGCCCAACAATATTGTTTGAAGATATTTATTATGTGGTTTCCAAAGCACTTTATGTTGAACAGGAACTCAACCCTGAATTATGAAGTAAGTATATATTTTATTTTGAATCGTTATGTTTTTTACTACCCATTATTAATGTGCATATTCATATAGTTGCAAAGTATAGTACCATCATATACATTATTCCAATGATTACAACCATTACAGTATAGATAGATAGATAGATAGATAGATAGATAGATAGATAGATAGATAGATAGATAGATAGATAGATAGATAGATAGATAGATAGATAGATAGATAGATAGATAGATAGATAGATAGATAGATAGGTAGGTAGATAGATAGGTAGGTAGGTAGGTAGGTAGGTAGGTAGGTAGGTAGGTAGGTAGGTAGGTAGGTAGGTAGGTAGGTAGGTAGGTAGGTAGGTAGGTAGGTAGGTAGGTAGGTAGGTAGGTAGGTAGGTAGGTAGGTAGGTAGGTAGGTAGGTAGGTAGGTAGGTAGGTAGGTAGGTAGGTAGGTAGATAGATAGATAGATAGATAGATAGATAGATAGATAGATAGATAGATAGATAGATAGATAGATAGATAGATAGATAGATAGATAGATAGATAGATAGATAGATAGATAGATAGATAGATAGATAGATAGATAGATAGATAGATAGATTACCGGATAAATGTATAGATTGATATAGAAAATAAATATTTAAATACACAAATAGATAAATAGATATAGATAGGTTGATAGATAGGGAAGTGGATAGGTGACTAGTAGAAAAATAAATACATTGATAAAGTAATCCATTAAAAATATATAGACTTGCCTAAATATATGCATGCATTCGTATATATTGTAACGATATATTGAAGCCCCCTAAGGGTTAAATAATAATAATAATAATAATAATAATAATAATAATAATAATAATAATAATAATAATAATAATAATAATAATAATAATAATAATAATAATAATAATAATATTTATTATTATTATTATTATTGTTGTTGTTGTTGTTATTACTTAAATAAACTAGTTAACTTTGTTCTAATTAAGTTATATGGGTATTAGTTAAATGTTCCAATTGTCAATAAAATAGTTAGTTAAATATACTTATTAACAATCATTAAAAAGTATTATTTAGTTCGTTGGTAGATGCATAGGATTTTAATTTAATAGAACTGAAGTAAATATTAGCTTAGGGTCTACTCTTTTCAAATAATCATGCTAAATAAATATATATATATATTTGCCAATCATAACTTATCAAATAAGTTAAAGCTTGATTTTTAGTTTGTTTAGAAGTAAAATTCCTTTAAAATAATATTTGATAAAGTATTTATTATTTAGATAATCCTTGAGTGAAAAGAGAGTTTTGGATTTGATAAATTTGTTAGCTAGTTTAGTTTTATTTTACTAAATTACTATTATTTAAAAATAGATCATTATTTCCTGAAATACAAGTGTGTGTGTGTGTGAGGTTTAAGTGCATGTATGTAAAGCACAACTGAGAATTAGTAAAAGTATTATTTTTTTTAAAAAATATATTAAAATAATACTTTATAACAGTATCAAATAATAATAATTATAATAAGAAAGAACTTTTAATAAAATAAAGATAATTAATATTTTAAATAAAAAGATATGAAATTAATAAAGAGTACATTCTAAAATAAATGTACTATTTTATTAAGTTAAAAAACTTTATTAAATATAATTATATAACAAGTCTAGACAAACATATGACATAAAAGTTTCTTTAATTAGAAGAGTCAGGATTAAATTAATTAAAAAGATCAGCTTTATACTAGAGCTGAATGTCCCACTTCTAGCATTTTAAATTCAATTGGACAATAGGATATCAGATGAACACAATGCAGTAAAAATATCCTCGTGCACTGGTATTTTAAAAAAAAAGCTTTAAAAATAAATTCATATTAAAATTAAAAAAAAAAAAGAAAATTAATTAGTTTTTGCTTTCAGGTGTCATTTTCTTTATTTTGAAAGTTAAATTATTAAAGCACTAAACATCACATAATCATCATTTGGAGAGTTTTGCCTGTTTTATTACAAGTTAAATTATCTTAATGAAGAAATGAAAATCTAAGAGTTATTCTTTTTTTTTCATATGTCATAGCATCGGCCGGGACGCGAACCGACACCCCCGGCCGGACACCCGTCTGCAACCAACTACTTGCTTGTAAGGCGAGTGCGATGACCTCTCGGCTAACAACGCTTGACTTACAGTTATGTTAATTAAACCATGCATTTAATGATAATCATGAAAAAATGATAATTCCACATTATTTAATAGAAATGATAAAGATGTTGGAACTGAAAAATTACTAGAACCTGACATAACATCAGGAGATAAGTATGCATTTCACCTTATTACACAATTACTAGTGATTTGGTTTTTTAGTTAGGAATTAATTTATTTTTTATAACTTTCACAATTTATCTTTAGAGCAATTAGATTATATTGAATCTCATTAGTGAAAGGCGTTCAGTTTTTCTCATTATGAATAAAATTTTAAAGCTGTATATTTCGTTTGTTTTAAACTGGAAAAAAATAAGTTGAATTATTTTCAAGTTTTAATCAAATTTAAAAACAAGAAAAAGTGTGACATTTTTTTAATGCTTTTTATATATCCAATAGAGAAAAAGTTATTAAAATTGACTCTTAAAAAATCTTTAAAAGAAAAAATACTTTACTGATATTTTTTATCTTTCAGCCAATGTCAATAAAAGATATCATCATTATTATTAATAATCAAGTATGCAGAAATAATCTGAGTTGAGTGTTATTTTATTTTTCCCACTTAACTAAAAAAAGTATTTCAAATCTATTTCATGCTTAAAGATTAATTAAGCAATGGAATATGTAATTATTTCACTATTCATTAATCTGCTCCTGACTTCCTCAACACATTGTTAATGAGTGTATTGTAGCCATGAACAATTTCCTAATGTGAACTGTGTTTTGTGTATGCATTCCTTTTTGGCCACCATAATAAAAGACTGTCATGGTATTCAGATAAGAAGACAATAAAATACTCTTTATTAAAAAAAAATTAATTCTCATTATGGAAAGAACCTTAAATTCTTTCAGTTTATTCAAAGGGTAAAAGACTCTAGTATATATGAAAATTCTTTCTTGGTATTAGGTAAATATAATTTTTATATTGATGATTATTTCTTTAATATTTTATATGGTAATATGGGGGTATTTATGAATATTTGCTGCACAAGAATTTGATAAAAGAAAATATATGTAAAAGGTTTTTACTATATCTATATATCCAGGTAAATATTTTAGGTAGTTTACTCTTAGTGTGTTGAAGTCGCTTGAGGGCATAATTTCTATGTAGACAAACAGAATTATAATGTTACCAGCCCGTTGGATTTTTTTTTTCAACTTCAAAGTGCTTTTTTGATTTACAATAAAATTGTAAATAATGAAATTTATCTAAAAGAAATAAAATAAATCGGATAAACTTTATTTTTTTTAATTTTTATTTTTCTAAAATAAAATTTGTAATTTTAACAAGAATAAAAACAAATAATTTCTTCCAAACAACATCATGGCCCAAAATAAAAACGGTATTTTTTATTGGTCTCATGATTTTTCTCACGCAAACGTGAATTTTAGCATGCACCTCCCCTTTGACAATTAATTAAAGTGTCACCTTGATTAGAGAAGCGGGGAAAATTTTCCACAATTTTTATTACCTCATACTATCTCATTGGATTTGTAAAATAATGACTTGGGTATGCAAATTTGAAGACTTTTTACAGTCTCAATTACAGACATGCTCACAAAATACCATAGCAAAATTTAAAAAGGGAATGTTCATATAAACTGCATAACACCAAGTTCACCGTAAATGGCAGCAGCTACTGTGGCAGAATAAATGCCCTATTTTTGTGCTGTAGCATAGAAAATGCTTAAGCATTAAAATAGAATGGTATATAGCAGTTTGGCCACTTAAATGGCATATTTCTGTGCATTTAATTCATCAATTGATGCTGTGTTTCTCTTACTAATGCATATATTCTGCTCATCCATGAAAAATAGATTGTGGTTAGCTAATCTTTCAGCACTGCCTATACATAGATAAAGAGTGCCTATTTGTATATTTATTATCTACCTGGCCATTATTGCAATGTTTAAACGCATTATTGAATATTTAAGGGTGTTTTAAGGTATATTTATTCAAAGGTTATTTGCTGGTTACTGCAAATTAATATTTTAAGCAGTTTTTGAATTATAATATGTGACTCTCATAGGTACTAATACTATCGTAATTGTGTACTTATAATTTTTACAATATGCTATTTTTTAATGTAAGAACAAATGCTTTACTGTTTTTGAGATTCAGTCAATATCGTGAAGAAATGTGGTGGTCTAATTTAAGCTTAAATATTTGTTATTGCATCTCTAGTGCAAGATAGTTGGAGAAATGTATTGGATGATAATTGCGAGAACATAATAAGTAATGCAAAGATTAATTTTATAATGTGTAGCAATATTTTAATAGGGGGGGGGGTAGTTATGGTAAAATAGTATAAATACTTTATATTAATTTGTTAAATTATAATCATTATTTGTTTTAAGTATCTATTATACAAAATCTCCTATTTCATTTATATTGCAAATCCATATTTTGTTATTATTAAAATACGTTTCTGTTTTCATTGCCATTACTATTGCATACATTAACCAGAAAATATCATAATAATAAAGTTTTATTATTCATTGTTTTAAAAAGAATACATTTCAATAGTCAAATTATTATTATTATTATTATTATCATCATCATCATTACTACTACTACTACTACTACTACTACTACTACTATTATTATTATTATCATCATTACTACTACTACTACTACTACTACTACTACTACTACTACTACTATTATTATTATTATTATTATTATCATCATTACTACTACTACTACTACTACTACTACTATTATTATTATTATTATTACTACTACTACTACTACTACTACTATTATTATTATTATTATTATTATTATTATTATCATCATTACAACTACTACTACTACTACTACTACTACTACTACTACTACTATTATTATTATTATTATTATTACTGTACTACTACTACTAATAATAATAATAATACTATTACTGTACTACTACTACTACTACTACTACTACTACTACTACTACTACTACTATTTATTTGATTTATTTATCTATTGTTTCTGCATTGCAATAAGACATATGCTTCGTTACTTCCTATATATTTTAAGTGTGTTTTTGTAATGCTTTGGGTAGCATAAAATCTGCTCTTTCTATTTGCTGGATTACTTCATCTGTATGCAATTATTATAAGATTTTAGGCTTAGATATGCTTAAGTATTGGTTAAATAAAATATTTACACATGAAGAAAATTTAAATGCTTAAAAAACGTTTTGTATGATAATAATTAATCATCTAAATGTTGATAAACTGTTTTCTGTATTTGCTTTTCGTATTTGATTGAGACATAAGATATCAAGAATAAAGTTATAAAAATGATATAAAATATTTTTTTACATCTTAAATAAATATTGCAAATGAGAACTTTATAATACATAGTATATATCATTATTTATGTTAAGTATAACGAGAATCTGAGATATAGATAAAATCTTGAAACTTGAGCTAGTATTTAAAGTTTTAAGATATCTAAGCTTATAATTATGAACTCTGAGAAAAGAAGTTTCAAACCTCATAATTGTAACCTAATAAGAGTATTCTATATAATAATTATTATTTACACTCAAAGATCAGCCTTTCAAGCTAATTGTGCATGCGTCTTCTGCGAGTGTTAAATAATAAATGAATACTTCACTCTACAATACAAGATATAGTATTTATGCAGGAATAAAAGGGATTCCTGCATAAATACTATATCTTGTATTGTAGAGTGAAGTATTCATTTATTATTTAACACTCGCAGAAGACGCATGCACAATTAGCTTGAAAGGCTGATCTTTGAACGTATACAATTGTATGCATAGCATCATATAAATATAAATGCTTATTTACTAATAATTATTATTGTTGTTATAAATTTTACATTCAATATCTAAGATTTACACTATAAAAGAACTTGCTAGATTTGAGAGCTTTAAAGTGCGTTGGATAGAAATTTATCCGCAGTCGAGCTGTGTTTCTCTCTCTACCGTGAACACAATATATATATATATATATACATACTCAGGTTACATAATACTTTTTACTTACCATCTGCTTTTGGATAGTCTTTGCTGTATGAAGGAATATTTAGTATTATATCAATATCTTTACTTTTTCCTTTAATAAAAGTTATATAAGTACAAAATAGAATTAACACCGAACACCTCATAGGAACCTGCATATACAAAAAATATAATTAGAAATTGTAAACAGCAAATTCTTATTAATTGTACATAACTGTCATTATCCACTTTAAAAGATTTCAATATATGTATCAAAAATAAACTGCTTAATATTATAAACAAATTGCACTAATTCTGTATAATAATAGAAATAATATTTTTTATATATTAAAAGCATTTATTTACTATCACTAAAAAGAGCTAAAAAATTTTCTTTAATCATAATTGCATTTTCTAGATTTGAATTGAAATAAAAGCATGTCGAGTCCAGAAATTAATTAAGTCAATCTCTTTTTTTATAAGGAAGGATTGACTTAATTAATTTCTGGATCTCCATTCTTTTATTTTGAGTTAAATCTAAAAATCTCAACTGTGGTTAAACAATCTTTTTTTTTTTCAATGCAAGGTAAATAAAAGCATTTAATATATAAAAAAAATATATCTCTATTATTTTAAACTTTTTAATATTGTGCTTTAAGTCGACTGGACATTTAAGATAACATATATATAATTCAAATAGAAAACAAAACCAGTAATATAAATTCAAACTTTTAATCCATATAAGATTGCTTTCAATTATCAAAGGAGTCTTTGCGAATTAAGTTTACAACTTTTAAAACCAAAAATGTAAGATATAAAAACAACCCTTTCTATTTTTAGCTTTCCTATAATTCCTTAATTTTTACATTTGATGCCTGTCCATTTATTAAGCATTTTTATATTTATTTATTAACATCCTCCTTTATTTTTCATTTGTTATTATTTCTTTCAATACATAATATATATATATTATATCTAAAATCAAATCCAAAAATTATATTTTTTATTATGGTCATAAAACATCGATGCTGATAAATTATGATTTTTAGTATTATTTAGTGTAGATTTTTAAACTCTTTTTAGTAACAATACTGTTATTTTATCTAAAATACAATGAGATTTATTAATATGAGCACTTTCACATTCACATATCTATTTATATACTACGAAACATTGGCTCATAAATGAATGTTTATTCTTATAATTATATATTAGCTTATTTAAATTAGGAGATGCATAAAATGCATTTTTATCTGTTTTTATACATTTTCTTAATAAATGTTACTTGTTGATTTAAATAAAAGATATTGATACTCATACTTCCTTATTATTCACAGATTCAATTTTCATATTTTATTATTATAATTTTAAATTGTATTATAAATAATATTATAATCATAACCAATGTTTAATAATTCATTAGTAAATATATTTACATTTTTTGTTTTATCTGATATATATTTGTAAAGTTTTTTTTATTCTGAAACAAAAAGGATTTTAAATCCGATAACTTATGTAACAATAGTATCATTGAATTATATGAACTATAATTTCTCTTTTCAATATGTTTAATTAACATATAATAATCCAAATTATTTACATTTTGAATTATTTTAAGATCAAAAAATGTTACTGCCCTTAATTTTTCATCTATTTTAGTACACTGTAGATCTTCTATATTATTTAGTTTGTTAAATAAATTATTTATGGAGTACTAAATGGAATTATAAGATATTTTACTTTTTCTAAAATGGAATAATGGCACCTGTCATCCATGTACCTAATCATGGTGATGGACTAGATGATATCACAATAGATGATTTACCTGAAAATATAGGTAAACTAGGAAGTAGCTCTGATAGTGATGAAGATCCTCCAAATGGTGGCTATCAATTGTTGCCTCAGGATCCAGAGTATTCTGGAAACAATTTTCCAGATTCTATGAATGATATAGATGATTGTCAAGCTACAGCTGTAGTTATCGACAGTCACTTTCTGGAAGTTTTGGAATCTAAGTCTGCAAGTAATGCATTTGAAGAAACAATTCTTAAAGATAATCAACCTATGGATTCAGATCATGCAGAAATCATCAAAGCAGTCATGGCAGAATTCATATTACCAAGTGAAAATCTACCATATTGGGTATCTGTCATACCTGAAGAAGAATGGAAATCAGAATTGATTGCACAAATCAAATCAAAAAAATATTCAATTTTTTGCACACTCATGTCATTAAGTAACATTGATACTTCTGATAAATAAGTTTAAAAAACAACATTATTATATCTACATGCTGAAGCAACATGCATTCAATTATGTAATAATAACAAAGAAATTTTATGTATATTGCATTTGACTACAAATAATAATAAAGATTTAAATATTTGCTAATAATTAAAAAAAAATATTAATATCATCTTTTTACAACATATAAAAACATTATCTATGTCTGTAAGATGTATAGTAATTTCATCTTGATAAATATTTTTTTCAAATTTGATGTTTATATGTTGTTGTCATGTAATTATGTATTTGCACTATTACAGTAAGATCCATTGCTCAACCATGTAAAATATGTAATTACGTGATGTCAACATATGAAAATAAAATTTTAGGAAAATACATTTATCAAGATAAAATTATTATATATCACAGATAGATAAATGATGTTTTTATATGTGGTAAATGTATTAAATAATATACAAGGTCTACAGTTGATGAAAACAGATAAAGAATTAAAATCAGTAAAAAAAATTGATCTTAAAATGACTCTAAATATAAATAATTTGGATTATTATATGTTCATTAAACATATTGAAAAGAAAGGATATATTTAATATAATTCAATGGTACCAATGTCACACCAGTTATCAAGTTTGAACCTTTTTTTTTTTCAAAGAATAAACTTTGCAAATATATATCAGATAAACAAAAAAAATATTAATATATTTGCTAATGAATTATTAGATTTTGGTTATGATTATAATATTATTTATAATACATTAAAAATTATAATAAAAATGGAATAATATGAAAATTGAATTTATGAGTAATAAGAAAGTATGGATATCGATACCTTTTATTTCAAATCAACAAATAAAATTTATAAAGAAATATATAAAAACATATGTGAAATTGCATTTTATGCACCTCCTAATTTAAATAAGTTAATAAATAATTTTAAGAATAAAAATTCATTTATGAACCAAATTTCTATAGTATATAAGTAGATATGAAAATGTGAAAGTGCTTATATTGGTGAATCACATTGTATTTTATCAGAAAAGAACTAGAGAATATGTACTATTAGTTAAAAGAGTTCAAAAAATCTAAACAAAATAATACTGAAAATAATAATATATCAGCATCAGTGTTTTATGATCATAATAAAAAAATGTAATTTTGATTTGATTTTAGTTATAAAAAAGTAAAGATATTATATATTGAAAAGAACAATAACAAATGAAAAATACAGGTGGCAGTAAATGTAAAAATGCTTAATAAATTGACAGGCAGAAAATGTAAGAATTAATGAATTATGGGAAAGCTAAAAATAGAAGGTGATTATGTTTGAAAATGTTTTATACATTTGATTTTAAAAGTCTAAATAATAGTTGACAAAGACTACTTAGAGAGTTGCTATATGGATTAAAAATTTGATTTTACATTACTGTATTTGTTTTATTATTAGAAAATAAATTATATATAAGTAAAAGGAATACAGACATTTATAATTATAGATAGATAGATAGATAGATAGATAGATAGA
>JAQFVV010006377.1:1374446-1454446 GCA_028023455.1 Epiperipatus broadwayi
ATATATTCCATAGCATTATGCAGCTTCCTAATGCACATATCAATGCCTCAGTAAGGGAAATTAAAAAAAAAAAACTCACAACATCAAATGTCTGCATTATCCAGAGAGAAGTGTTATCTAAGACTAAATCATGTAAAGAACTATTTCTCTACACACTCAGTCTATATAGGCATGCACATCATTTTCCATAACTCTATCAATAATTCCCTACTTAAAAAAACAAATGGAGCCAGGAGGTGATCCATAGGATCGTCCTACTTCAATAGTGAATAAACTATGATATAGTTATTTTTTTATCTATGAGGTGATAAGATAACTATCCCAGTAATAACAAGCATTTATAGTTTCACATATACATACACATATGGTGATTACAATCTTAATGAAATGACAAAGTCTGACCAAATTATGAATCAAAACCATGAACTATCTTAATTTTAAAAGTCAAGCACACAGCAACACCCTTTCAATTCTTATATTAATAACAGATCGAATCAACATATTATAGCATAGCAATGATTATTCACATGATCATCCAATTACTCTTCATACATCTAATACCAAGTAGATAATTTTGATAATAAAAAATATTTTCTATCTCTTTTTTTTTTTACAAATATGTAAGCATTTACACTTCATTATTATACATGTTAACAATGTTTAATTTTCTTACTTTATTTTTTTTACTTCAATGGGTCTTATGGATCAAAATCATTTTTTTCTTTCTTTTATTTTTTTAAACATTTTTTTAAAAAAAATTTAAATCAATATAATCTTTAAACTTCTATTAAATATGCTACACATATAAATAAAGCAAAATAGATCATAAATATTAAACATTATGGATTGTCTTTTTACTTTGAAGCCAAGTTTGAAGACTTGATATCATTGTCCACCAACACCAATTACCATTTAGTTCATTTGGTCTTGGCGATAGTTATAGATACTATATAGATGCACATACTGTATTTTTTTTAATTAAGAGGAAGCTACATTGATAATTAAAAGTGATTTAAAAGTCCTGCAGATTACTTTCACATTTTGAAGATTTTCTTTCCTGTGTTTGAATTTAGATGCTTCTTTCTTTTATCATTTTAGGTTTAAAACACAATCGAAACAAACAGATTTTATAGTTAAAAATATGGAATGGCTATTTAACTTTATATAAAAGTTTGGTCATTCTCTCTAGATTTTTTATTGACAACCATGGATACAATTTTTGAGATGTCTTCTTTAAACAAATTTTGACAAACCAAGGACAAAAATTGAGGTACTGAATGCAAAATCTTTTATTTTAATCTAATTTGGACACCATTGATTTTGGAGGAAGAACAATGCACACCCTTTACAATTGAATTAGAACTTCATATTTAAGTAGCATTTTATACTTCTTAATAAGTTGAAAGAAAAAAAATCAGAGCAAATCTTCAGAGATGGAATTAGCAAGTTAGCAGTCCCCCCTTCACTTTTCCTAGTCTTTTATAAGGAGAGAGAAGAAAAAATCTGTCAGTTTTTGTTCCCATGTCTGGCTTTTCTCTAATCCTGATTTTCTCCAGATTCAACCTTTGATCCCACCTGTTAAATGTTAGGATCTGGGTTGTCATTTTCAGTTCCAATTTCATGAACACATTGTCTGTGATTTATGAAAACCATTAAAAAGAATATATAAAATTACTAACAATTTTTCTAAGATATTATTTAAACATTCCTTTATTTAAAACTTAAATCTAGTTTAGAGCTTCAAATAACAAATCAAAAGAAATTCATTTTACACTATATTATCAAATAATATAGAACACAATATATTAATTTTTATATAAAAAATCCATATATCTATATCACACACATACATACCTATACAGAATATCAAATAGAAAACTGCTTGTTCAGATTAATATTAGCACAAATATCTCTTATAATTTCCTATAATTTAAACCTATTTATAACAAATTCAATTTTAACTTGCACCAACATTTTATTGATTAAAATTATGATTAATCAACTCTTTTAGATGTATAAAAAGATATATTTTTTAAATATTACAGCAGCATGCAAAAGTCAATCTTCCCTTTTCTATATAATGCTAGCTATATTTTAAATAAATTCAAACAGACTCTATATATGTCAATTTTAAACCACACAGTTATTAATTTCTCCAAATAAAGCTTTTAAATTTTTTTAAACCAAAAAAAATTTTTTTTGCCTATAAATAGTTTATTTTCCCATCATTGGTTCATATATGAAATAAACCAAGGGTTACAATATATATATAATCAAAACTCTATATATTGTACCAAGGTACATCGTGATCGAATATGTAATATTATTTAAAAGTAGTAATATTTAATAAATCTCACCTTTTAAAAATAAAGAGGGAAAATTAAATCAAAATAAAAGTTGAAGGAAAAGAAAATTAAAAAAACAAGAGTAGAGTAGGGGATGGGGTTATTGTTAAAGAAAAATAAATAATAAACACTTTTAAAAAGTGTAAGATTTTTTTTTTTTTTTTAAAAGATGAAATAAAAATGATTTAATATTATTTTTGATTAGTTTGGAATAAAAAGTAATAAAGAAAAAATTTGTTTTGTTTTATAATAAAATAATTAAATGTGTGTGTGTGTGTAAAAGTTTTGAAAAAAATAGAAGCCCAATCAGCGCAAAGTAAAAGTACAATAATTTCACGAGATAATAAATGCTGGACATAAGAAAACTTTGTCATTGTTTAAGATGGTTTAAATTTTAATATTTCATTTGTATTTTTTTTTAAAAAAAATATTTCAAAATATTTCTTAAAATTAAAGAATCAAAAATTATATAAATTGTTATATCTACAAAATGATGCATTGTTAAATTTACTGGATTGTGAAACTAACTGGAGCCTTCACTGTGATAACATCGGCAGATAGTTCAGAGGGAAAACCATGTTCGGATAAAGCCAATAAAGTAGCAGAATGTCTATGCTGAAAATTCATGAAGGTTATATAACATCACGAATTCAAGGAAGATTTACTAAAGGTTAGCGCTAATCAGTCAGAGAGATAACATTTATACAAATTACATTGTGCTGTACATACATCATTTCAGATTTCAAATCCTAGGTAATTTTTAATTTTCATATTCTCTAATACTTGATTCTCTTTAAAAAAACTGTGATAAAAAAATAAATAAAACTTTCAACTTTACCAAGTAGTATCTGGAAAATGCAAATGATATTGGCTTCTGTGTTTAACTTTATTCAAAGACATTGTATGTATGTATGTGTGAATTTTAATTTAATATGTTATGTATATTTTAGTTATTATAATGTATTAAAATATTTATTTAAAATGAAAAGAATGTGTGTGGTTGAATTATAAAACAAAATGACTGTTTAAAAAAAAAGATATTTAAACTGTCGTTTAAATAGTTATATTTATATTTGAATACACATATTTATGCTGAAATAATATTTTAATAAAGTGGGAATGGAAAGATTTAATTATTATTAAGAAATGGTTAAGTTAAAAATAAAAGAATAAGTAAAATTTTCTTTAAAAATAAGGATTTGTTATTTAAGGATGTCAATGTTTTCTCATCCGGTGAATTGTCATTATTATTAAAAATATAATTATTAGATAGGGCAGAGTTTTTTTTTTTTTTAAAGGCAGTTACAATTCAATGAGCTAGCTGGGGTCTCAGGTACTAGATTCATGGCTGATCAGGTAAACATGTTAATTACTATGTGATTAACTGGTGCCTAAAGGGTTTATCTTAAAATAAATAAAGTGCTTATTTGGTCAGTATTTATCTAGTAGCTGAGTGTTTATATTATTGGTAGCTTGCTGCTAATGATATTATTGACTTTACCTGAAGACCAAGCACCTTCAAAGATTGGATGGTTTAGTAGGGAAGGAAGAGTACTTTATATTTCTATTTGTCATTATTAGATAAATGAAATAAGGTGGGTGGTTCATTTGGCACATCAATGTGGCCCAAAACTAGTTGTTTTAAATGGTAGGACCAACATAAACTGTAGTTGGACATTCATTTGGCACATCAATGTGGCCCGAAACTAGTCACTTTAAATGGTAGGACCAATGTAAGTTGTAGTTGGATGTTTTTTAGATGGTGTAGTCAAAGTTAACCATTAATAATATAGATGATAGTTAGTGAGAAAGCAGTTAGAAAGCATGATAGTAGTGTTTTTTTGTCGAGAACCAGTCAGATTAGCATAAATAGTAAAAGTGATTTTTATATGACATATAATGTGGAGGCATAATCTTTAGAAAGAAAAAAAATAGGGGACACTCCAGATGAATGATGATAGACAAACAGGAAGCATAAAAGTAGAACTTCAAGAGGGTTTAGGTTGATTGTACATATATTTTGAATGAAAGAAAAAGAATTTTACTTTTTAAATGAAATTAGATAAATTAGTTGTGAAATGGAAATAGCGAGCTGGGTTATAAAAATAAAGAATTTCTTGGAAAACAAAGGGGAAATACCGAATAGATATTTAGAGAATTTAGAGTGGTTTTTCTCATGTAATGAGTTCAGTGAATCAATTAAAGTTAATATAGCCACTAGTTATATACAGGATGAGGCTGAAGTTTGGTGGCAGTAAATGGGAGTAAAACCAACAAACTTTCAGGAATACAAATGAGCATTGCTGTCAAGATATTGGGAGAGGAACTTCAGGAGGTGGTTAAGCATCAGGAAGAACAGGAAAAATGGTGGACAGGGGAGTTATTGAGCATGTTTTTTACAAACAAGTAGCAAAACAGAGAATGGTCACAGCATACAATTTGTCTCAGCAGCAAATTATGCGTATAGTAAGGCAAAGTTTTCCAGAAGACATTCGAAAGATAATAATGGGAACGAACACCATAGAACAAACTGCAGAGATACTTATGATGCTGGACAGTAATAGACAATATGAGAAAAGTTGGAGAAAAAAAGGGAATGCCAAGAATACTTGTGGGCAAGTAGCAAACTTGACACAAAACGAGAAGGAGGGTTTGATAATGTCATCTCATTCATGCCCGAAAATAGAATTAAAAATCGAAGGAAGAACTGTAAATGTACTGTTTGACTAAGGAAGTCAGGTATCAGTGATTTTACAGAAAGTTTTTGTTGAAATAGGTTGGAGCAATTTGAAGCTCAAAACCTTGCCACTAAAGAATGTATATGTAATGTTGGTGAATGGGAAAAGAGCCAAGATGGCATTGGAAACAAGCTTGGATAAGTATGAGTATAGCAGGAAAGGAATATAACCATGTTATGTTGATTTTAGAGGGACTGATACATGATGTTATCCTGGGGTCGGATTTTATGTGTGAAGTTGGATGCATGTTAGATTATGAGAAATGAGAGGTGAGAATTAACAAGGCAGAAATCCCATTTGATGTGTGTGAGATAAATAATGTTAATGTGGAGTGTGATGTAGAAAGTGCAGGGATAGAAATAGAGGAAAAGATGATGGAAGACGAACAGGGAAATGAGGATGAAAAACAGTTGAAGGAGTTGTTTGATACATATGAAAGTATATTTTCAGAAGTTCCTGGAGTTATTGAAGGATATGAGCATATGATAAAACATGGAAAATTGACCATATCAAGCTCGAGCATACCCTATACCTCAGCAATACAGAAATGCAGTGGAGAAACAACTAGAGAATATGTTAAAATGAGGAATTATTTCTAAATGCTCTTCCCCATACAACAACTTGCTAGTGAAAATTACTGGCATCATTTAAGATATTTTCAATATTGGGAAGTTATTGTAACTAATAAAACATACTATTCATTGTCACTAGATAAATCTATATTAGCTATAGAAACTGAATAAAATTACACTGAAATCCATGGAGTGCATTACTCTTTATCTCCAATAATAGATTCTTTCGATAAAGAATCCTTCCCTTTTCTTTTTCCACATATATAAGACCATTCATGGTCACACACACTGGTGCTATTAGTAGCTACTTAAAAGTATCAAAGAAAATTAATATCAAGTTTAAAAAAGGGACTTAATCACTTTTATTCAGTTTAGCTAAGTACATGTATTTTCCCTAGGCACCACTAGATTGTTTTAAACCTAAATAAATATCATCTGTCCATAGGGTACTGGGTTGAAACCCATTTGGTACATTCTTTACTACACATGCACTTGGATGAAAAAAAAATGACATTCTTATATTTTAGCTAGTCAATAAAACTATAAGATCCCAATATCATAAAATTTCAATCCCTAATACTTTTACAGATATTAAACACTTTTATAGGTGTTACCAGCTCAGTTTAAGTATATTGATATACAGATGTATGTATGCTCTTACTAATGGCTCACAAACAAACATAGTGAGGACCATTACTTACATATATGGCCATTAAACCTCTTTATCTAATTTAATGATTCATCATAATACAATGATGATGATGATGATTCCCGCCACAGCTTTTGTAATTAACTCACAACAACAAATTTATCTTTTATAAACATATAAGCACTTACTTAAAATCATATTATGTTTAAACTGGGATTTAATTATTAATATTCACTAGCGCAAATGACCGATCATAATAAATCCCACAACATAAAATTTAGCTTCTTATAAATTTATAATTATTTATTTGAAACATTATTATATTTAAATGTTACTTAATCATCAAGATTTACCAGTGATGATGATGATCATCATGAACCTCATAGCATATAATTTACATTCTTATAAATTTATATTTATTTACCTAAACAATATTATGCTTAAATGATGATTTAACAAGTAATATTCCACCACTGATGATGATGGTCAAGACCCATTGGCAAAATATAAAATTTTAGTTTTTTGCTATCAATCTATAATTATGTAAAACTTGGTTATATGTAAAGTATGATCCCAAAACATCATTATATGTAAATTACTATCCAATGCTTAACATTTACATAACATTTGAGTGATAATGACCAATTATAATTAAAATGACAAAATAAAGAAAAAAATCATAATACTAATAATAATAACTTGGAAACCAAATATGGTATAAGTATATTTATTAACACTCTTCGTTTTAATGAATCTAATTGCTAATTATACAATTGACTGCAATTATTACGTTAATTAAATACATCATTAAGACAAAATATTTAACACAATATACATAATGAATAAATCATGTTCCTACCTATATTAAAATAACCTGGCTTAAAAAATTACATTAAAAAATCTAATAAATGCTTATTCAATATTTTCCATACCTATTATATATGTCACAAAGGTAAAATTCATTCATGCAATATGTGTGTTTTTACTTTCATACACGTGTGAAAACCTGCTCTTTAATTTGATCCATTTAAAATAACTATTAATCAATAAGACTTTAGTCTAACCTATTTTTGACTTGTGGGTATAAGCAGTCACACACGCACACACACTGTGATATGTCAAGATATATATTATGTTAAAATGTGTCCTTTTATATATTATGCATTGATACTTAAATGACATATATAAAATATATTATTGAAACCTTGAGCAAAAATAAATTATATCAAATTTAATATGCAAAGAGATAAATAAAAAAAAACATTATAAAGCATATATTGATAGGTTGTTCAATTATCTTACTGAATAAATAACAATAATAAAAAAACATTTTTAGTATTACAATATATAAAAGAAAAATATTAAAAGATAATGAAACATTAAGTTTAATAATTTTTAAAATTGTATTTGCATGTGTTGTTATGCATTAATGACAATTAATGATATAATCTATAAACAAACTTTTAATGTTCATGTATTAAAAGGAAAAAAAAAGTTTGACTATAGAAAGAGCTTCAATGATTACTTTTTTAATAAATAAAAAAATCGTTAATCAAATTTTAAAGTTACTCGATCCATTTTCAGTTTCTATTAATGTCCAAGGTTCAAATATCAGATTGCTGTCTTATCTATAGCTTCAACTGGTTGGTTTAGCTTGTTTTTACCATTAAAAATTATTGCAGGAAAACTGATTTGTAGACTAGTTTTTTTTTAAGTGCCATAGCATCGGCCAGGACGCAAACCTGCAACCCGGGCAACTGCCTGCAAGTGCAAGGCAGTCACGGTCACCTTTGTAGACTAGTTGAGGTTGGTTGTGTGGCTTTTATACATCTTTCTTCTCTTCTTTCCTCCTCTCCCTTCTTCAAAGATGATGATCCTTTAATAGACCAGGAGACAAAAAAAAGTATCTCAGAGAGCATATGTGGTTGGCTTTAAACTCAGTCATTTTTGGGTATTAAATACTTATATATGAATCCACAGATAATCAGTGAATTAACCCATGATGTTAGATTTCAGAGAACAAAATAGCAAGATTAGTAATGCATCTTCATTGTTTTATAAATAGAAAAATATGTAAACACCATTTTATTTTATTTACTTCAACTTCTTTTAAGGGATTTAATCTTAATCCATTCCTCTAGATTAACTTAGCTGGCATATGTTTATACATCATCACATTTCTGCTATGCTGTTTAAAGGAAAAGTCTTACATTTTGCTGTTAAGTTTTTCTAAGAGAGAAAAAATCAACAGCTCATCCTGAGCTTAAAAGAAACTGACCAACTGAATATTTGCCTATCCTCTCTCTGTTTCTCAGTGCTTAACTGTCATTTTAGAAAGAAACCAGAGCCCAAGAACTGACAGTCCTAAAATATTTAATAAGAAAATTAATAATTACTCAATCTACCCTGTCAAAGCATTTTCCTCCCTTTGGACAATTTAAAATTCAGATAACATAAAAATAAAAAAAGTTTAAAATTTATGTGTAACAGAGATATGTCTGGATGTCTCTCTCTGTTTTCACAGCCATACTTTTCTTTCACACATGTGCATTACAGCTATTAATCTGTTGACCTTTTAAACTATCTTGTCCAGCTTGTTTTATTTTAAAGAAAATAAAGCTATATAACTAATTGCTTTATTTAATAATAATAGATTAATGTATTGAATATTATTTCTTGTAGTATTCTCTCTTCATTACTGCCTATTAATAATCATTGTTTATTAACTATATATAATACTCACACACACAAATTTATATGTATAAAAAAACTTTTTTTTTAAACTTAAGAATATATATGTGTGGGAATGAGATCCTATATGTACAATATATATATATATGTTGACTGTTTTCTAATGATTATATATATATATATATATACAGACAGCATACAGTCCACTGCTACTCAACTCTTGATAACAACTCTTCCTGGTTACAAAAAATAATCTTGTAATCTTATTGGTTGTTATTGAACTCAGGTGAGTTTGGTAGCATGTACATCTTTTTTTTCCTTTTGATTATCCATTATATCCACTGGATCTGGTTGCATAACCTGATCATCTGATTGTATACTTGTTCCTGAAAGTTCTGGTTGATAAGCTTGATTAACTTTGGGCATTCCTTTATTTTGTATTTCTGAATTTTATGACAATGTACTCCTATATTTTCTTAGAATTCTGCAGTTTGTCGGGTAACACAATTTGGGTATCATTCATATCTATTATTTTACTTTGCCAAAATTGTAAATGATTGATATATCTCTTCAGAATTTTTCCATTATTTAATTTAACTACTTGAATATATTTAGAGATTTCCATTAACAGCAGAAAACCACTGATTTTTTAAAATATCACAACTCCACATTAGTTTGCCAATTTTAAACTTATCAAAGTCAAAATTATTCACAATATTTTTTTTGTAATAGATAACCGTTTTGTTATGTGTGATACTTGCAATGCAGCAACAGTTCAGCTGATATTTTCATCATTGACACAATATAAATAAACCATCATGTCAGTCAAGGCTTCATATATGTCTTTGTGAAATGTTTTATTCAGTGTTGCTTTCAAATATTGCATTGAACTTTTAATTAAACCATTTGATTCTGGATAATAAGAAGTGGTATGTGTTTCTCCTGTTATTGGATAAAAAAACTTTTGGAACTTTTGTAATGTATATATTGCTCCATTGCCAGATACTATTCTTTCTGAAAAGCAATAGCCTGCAAAGATCTTTTTAGAACATGAATAATATCCTTTGTGCTCTTATTTTTAACAAGTTTATATTCTGCCCATTTTGAATAATAATAAATTGCAACTAGAAAAGTATATCTGTTTACTGGACCTGCATGGTTTATATGTAAGTGTTGTCATGGTGATGCTGCTTTCATGAATCCAAAATCTTTGGAGACAAATCAGCAATAGACTGGAATTCAGCACAGTTCTTAACTGCTTATATCCTGGCTTAAATTAGCCACCAAATATATGAACAAGCTAAGTCTTTTATTTGCACTATACCTAGATATCCTTGGTGTGGTCTGACCTTCTGATGGTTTGAACACTTAATCCATCATTACAATACAGTAACTACAAGTAGATAGGCTTTCACTAGCATTTCATTTAGGCCTTTCAACATAATTTAATCAACTTTTAGGCCATCCAAACTGAATCCAATCTTTTAAGATATTATATGTATGATCTTTATTAGTCCAATTTCCCATCTTCATGGTTATTTACAGTTTTTTTGCTTCCAAATGCCAATGTAATTTATTTCTATATATTTTTGCTAGAATTCACAAGTATGTGATAAATGTGATAAAGCATCAGCACAAATAATTTATTTTTAGACTTGTAAATTAATATGTAATCATATATAGCTACTATGTTATTTCAATAACTCAAACACTGCTTGGCATGTTTGGTAATCTTCTTATCATATCGAAAAATTCCCAGTTATTGATATAAATATAGAATTTACATCCATATACTTAAGTTGATTATAATTTTTTTTTCAGCAGCTGTCAGAGTCTTCAAGGCATATAATGTGGTCTGTAAGGACACCATTCCAAAAAGTATTCAAAAGATTATTTTCAGGACACTTAGCAAAGTCATGGTCAATAAGTGAAGATGATAAAGATGTAACATGTGTAGGACGAAATAAACATTGAATAAATCCAAAAAGTGCATCAACTTTAAATAATGTTGAGCAGCAAAAGTATTTTCATCAGAAATATCAATGTTCACATCACCAATAAAAATAATGAATTTATCATTTAATCCAGTAAGTAAATCACCAAGTTCATCACTTAATCTTTCAAGTGTATGGCTGCATGATTTATGCAGAGCAACAAGTGTTAATTTGTCTGAACCTAAAATAAAGTTTTAAACAAGACACTCAGAAGAATCGAAAAACTGCATCAGTAGAAGTCACACAAAGCACTGATTTATAATAAACTAATATTCCACTGACCTGTTATTAATTCTAGATTTAATAATTGATGAATATCTTTCTAATTCATAGTCCTTTTTCACATTCCTTAATCCATATCTCAAACAAAATTATAATATCAAATGAAATAATCAAGTGAATGTAAAAGAATTATCTCATTGAAATGTTTCATCACACTATGAATATTTACATGAAAAAATTTTAAATTATCAATAGCCAAATTATTTCTCCTATTAAAAGTTTTTTAAAAGATGGCACATGTCATAAATTAGACAAATCACATTCGGAACTAATCCTAATACCCCTATTTTCTGTATCTTTCCTCAACCAAATGTTCCCATTTTTAATCCAAATAAATCTATACTTATTTTCTTTAGCCAATGTATGAACTTTTCAAAATAATTTTCTATTTTTATGCAACAAATCTTTATTTAAATATATATGCTTATTAAGTGCAGCAATATGCAAATCATCAGATAGATATAATTCTTTTACCTCCTGACAAGAATAAATCTCTTATCATTTCACTAACAAAATTAACTTTTATTACAGACCTAATACTATCTCCATATTTTAATCAATAGATAGAATTAATATAATTTTTATTAAAATCTGACAATTGTAATTTTTTAACTATATTTTCTGCAATATTAAATAAATTTTCATCAACAACATATTCAATACCAACAAGTTCAATTATTATTTTCTAATCTTTGCTGCTTTCAATAAAAAAAATATTTTTGCAAATTGCATAACAAAGAATCTTGTGCATTTACTTTTTCCTGCATTTCATTAAATTCTCTAATCAATTTTTCAATATTGTTTTGAACTAATTCAAGGTCTTTAGTAATTTTAGTAAAAGTCTGAGATAAGGAGTCAATATTATTCTGTAAAATAGGAAGCATATCATGTTTTCTGTTTATCTGCTGAAGTAATTCAAAACTAGAATTGTTATCTAAAGAATTAGACAAGGAATCAGAACTAGATTCATCATTTAAACTCATGTTTAAATTAGTTCCTGTTCTACAATATTTACACCTCCATAATGTTTTATTTCCAGATGACATATTTTTAAATGTCCTTTCACTTACTGTACATTTAAAATAAAAATTCCCATTACAACCCAGACAGTTTATAAAATTTCCACCAAAAGGAAAAGCTAAATGACAAGAAGTACATTTATCCATCTTAATAATAAAATATAAAGTTTAATAAAAAAAAAAAAAAAAGTAAACCTAATTAAAATTCCAAAAGAGATTAAAAAGTAATATAATGTAACATTTACCCATTTTGGTATTCATTTTTTAAGTTTTAAATCCTTTCTTCTCCTTTTTTTTTATTCCTGTCTGACATCAAACACTTATCTTTATCCTAACCAAATTTACGATTATACTCTCTTCCTGGGGGTGAATTTATGAGGTGATGTGTATCTAATTGGCAGCCCTTCCCATATGAAATTTTCCTATAACTTTGAGTCATTCACCTTTTCCCAAATTCTGGGTCATTCAAAAGGGGTTAGAGAAGGAGCTGACCATAAAACACACGTACATAAGGGGATTGCAAAAATTCAAAACCCAGCTTTAACTTTACTTCTAAGTAGATCTCCACATTTATGGACAATGTCCCTCTTTTTTTGTCCATTGCCAATAGCTAATCTTGCTTGTTCACAAGAATCGAACAATCTATTAAATATTTGTCTGACTCAGCAATTTAATCTGATGCCCATCTTAATATTCAGGATATGATAGCACATTGTGCCAAAGAAGAAATGAGGAATAAACTAAGTTTTTAAACCAAATCTTTTCTATGAATTCCTATTTAATTCCCACTAAAATCAAAAATAAACCTTTTAAAATTCCCCATGCACTTTTTTACCTAACCTATTTTGCTATAATCTATTATTGGAGGCACACCAGCACACAAATGTATCTGATTTTGAAATACATAAGAAATTACATAATGTGTATTGAAACAAATTAACAGTTTAATTTAAGATTCATTAATATTTTATTCTAAGAAAACAATGAAATGGCATAATCATGTATACAATAAATATTTTAATAAATTACAATTAAAAGAGAAAAAACAACAAACTAAATAATTCATGCATATCATTAGATTATTGCACAGTTTGATTTTGATTATATTTAAGAATTTGAAATGATATACGACGTGTATATTTACTGGTATTAAAAAGTCTACAGAACCTGCATATATGTTTCTGAGTGCACTCATGATTTAATCCTAGGATTTAGCATGGGAAAAACATGATGTTCATCTCATCTGTTTAGTATTCAAACATTTAGTCAATCTAAAAGCAGCACATTTATTTTGTTGTTCCTTTTCTTTTTTCCTTTGAATACATTCAGGAATGGCAGACAATCTGCACTAGATCCAAATAGTTGTTGTTTTGAAGGGCAAGTGGTGATGTCATAGATGATATAGACAGAGTTGGTGTCCGAACATAGACCCCGGCATGATGATGCCGACTTTACCCCATGCAATCCATGAGGTTTCCTTTATGTTTTATTTTCAGTTCACATACAATCTGCCCAGCAATGAAGGCAGTAATCACAGTTTATTCCTGATCTTTTCTGCTTTTTGGCCAATTTATTAAAATTTCCTCTTTATATCTTGTTCAATGTAATCTGTAATGTATTGCCTTCTTCCCCATAAGCTCAATCAAAACTATCTATTTTTATAATTAATAATCCAAGTTTCCTTTCTCCTTATCTGTGGTATTTCTTTGTTTTTGAAAAATATATTTTTACAAAAATACCAACAAAAAAAACCCACTTAGCAACCTCAACTTTTACTTATCTTTTTTTTTTTAATTCTTGGAACTTTTTAAATGCACTCTTTTTGTTTACTTAACTAGACAAAAGAAGTTGAAAAGAATTTAATAATTAATGGGCATTCCACATTCATTAATTTAAAACAATTTCCATCAAAATCCCAATATTTACAATATATCAATCCATTTAATTAAAAAATGGATAGCCACCAAATAGTTAGATCTGTTTCTTGAACGATAAGAGATACATTTGGGTAATTAATTTGGGAAATAATAACTGTAAAAGAAACTTTTCTTTTACATGCTTTAAAATCTTTTAACTTTATCTTTTTTTTCTTCCAAACACAACATTCATCTATATACATGTATGCCAATTAAAATATTAACTCATACCCATAATTCTTTATCACTCCAGTAAATATATATGCGTTTGTCTGTATGACTTTTCCAATAATAATTATAAAGTAAATAATAATAATATCAAATTATCTAAAATCTACCCTTTTCCTCCTTTTGTAACAGTGTTTGAACTCAGTTCCTGTTACAATGATTAAGAATATAAAATAAAAAAAAACAACACCAAAAATAAAATAAAATGAATAATTACTTTAAAAAAATTCCAACAAACATTTAAAAACTAAGATAACTAAAATTATAAAAAATCTAAAACAAGATAACAGAAAACCAAAAAAAAAAATAAAAATGGCTACCTTAAAAATAAGTTAACAGAAGAATTGAAATATAAAACTATTAGAAAATAAAATAAATTCTAGACAACATCAATAAAATCTCCAAACTCTACTTTATAACACCATCATAAATAAGAAAAAAAAACTTAAAAAATCAGAAACATATAACACATGTTAGTCTACAAAGTCAGCAGCAGCAATAAGAATAATAGTTCTGCAGAATAGAGTCCATTTGTCTACAACCATGATAACAAGCACTTGTTTTTCATGCACTAAAACCTAAGCCTAGAAAGGTAAAAATTTGATTCTGAAATTTTTTTTTTTAATTTCCAATGAGTTGATAACTAATTACTAATTTTGTGTTACATATTTCGTTTAAAATTTCAATTAAAATCAAGTTAACCAACAATGATTTAGAAATCAATATGGTGACAAAGTCATCGCATGATCAGAAAAGCCTGCTGCCAATAAATTGTGACCCAAAAAAACTTATCTTAATATACTTTTTTCAATTTCCAATAAGTTGATATCATAACTTTGTTTTACATTTTTAATTCAAAATTTTCAATTAAAATCTAGTTTTTTTATATATGTCAAATCATTGATAGGGAAGCAAATCCATGCCAGCTGCTTGGAAGGCAGCTATGCTAACCGCTAGGCCACCAATGCTTGACAATTAAATTACAATGTCTGTTGACTGAAAGTCCAAAGGTAAATCAAGCATATGCTTCTTATTTTTAATGTTATTGTAGTAAACTTCGATAATTGTTTAGTAATAAAAATTCGATCTCAAGGTCCCCAGCAATCAGTTCACTTGTTCTCTACCAAATTAACAAGCACTGTTTTTTTATGCTCATAATGTACTCAAAACCTTGTTTTTTTATGCTCATAAAGTACTCAAAACCTTAGAATAACAATATAAAAAAACAAACTACCATTATATACTTTTTTCAATTTCCAATCAACTGATAATTTATTTCTTATTTTGTGTTATATTTTTCATTTACATTTTTAATTTAAATCAGGTTACTAATGATAATTTTTTTTAAAAAAACATGACATTTCCAATTCCAAGTCTAACCATCTACCCAACTTTTACATGTCTCCCTATTTCTGAATCTTCTATCTATGAATCTCACACTGAATCTACATTAGATTCACCTCTAACACAGCCAGCCCTGGATCTAGTCTGATCATCCTACCACAATCTCCAACTCATCAATTGCAAACAAGTCTAACACAGCTGTACCACCATCCTCCTCTGGAAATTTGGACCCTCTACCCATGGATCTCATACTTAAACCTCATCATAAACCTTACCCAGTCTCCATCTCTAAAACAACTAGATCCAGAGTCTGACCAACTTATCTAATTCAACAATTGCCAACAATTTTATCATAGCTGGATCTCCACCCCCTCTGAAATACTCATCTATTCAAATGCACTAGCAAACAGGCATAGCATAGTTAACAAAACCTCTTTATTAATTATGAAAACCAATCCCATCATGCTTCTTACCCATTCCCAATGAAACCGAGAGCAAACCTGATCACCAAAAGAAAATCTGTACTATAAAGAGTTGAAAATAACACATCAATTTAATATCAGTGTCTGCAGACCCCACAAATAAGTGTCACACTCCATGAAAATGACTAGTCCCTCACATATGTTACCCAACCCAAACACATATAAAACTAAACCTGGTTTTCATGTGTAAATACAGCAATTCAGAGCATGTAAAATTCATGTAATCTTGTTTAAATCAATAAAGCAACTTTTACATATGTAAACCTACAACTACAGATTGCCAATGTAACCACAGCAATCCAAGCCATGTAAACTTTTTATAACTAATCCACTGCTTTTGAAATTTCCCCCATCCTAGGTAAATCAATAAATCCACTTTTACATATGTAAATCTACAACTATAGATTGCGCATGTAACCAAAGCAATCAAGGATATGTAAAACCATTGTAACTAATACACAACATGTAAAAATTTCTGTAATCTTGTGTAAATCAACTTTTATGCATGTGTACCAACAACTACAGATAGCCCATGTATTCCACATCAATGCAAGCTATGTAAAACCCTTGTAACTAATAATACACATAATGGAGAAATTTATGTGAAAATGAATAAAGCAATCTTTATATATGAAAGCCTACAATTGCAGATTGCCCATATAAACACAGCAATCCAATCTATGAAAAACCCTTGTAACTTTCTAAGATAAATAAAACTTATCATTGAAACATAATAATAATAACAACAATAATAATAGTAATAAATTAACAATTCATTTACAATAGATAAATAAAATATGAATTAAGGCTTATAATTTTGCAATTGACACTAAATAAATATAATGCATATACACACAATATAAAATGTTAAATGATAGTTGTTCTGACCATGTAATGCGGCCATGAGGTGATGCTGTGCTACCATCAACAACTCACAAGAAGCATGCAAGTGATAAACTTCTACACAAAAAAGGCTGAAAACATCGATGTAACAAAAAATAAAAAAATACTGAAAACATAAATGTAAAAAAAAAAAAAAAATAAATAAATAAATAAAAATGGTGAAATCATCAATGAAAAAACAAAAACAAAAAAGAAATCACTGAAATGATCAATGGACAAACAAAAAAAAACTTCTACACAAAAAAAGCTGAAAACATCGATGTAACAAAAAATAAAAAATTGCTGAAAACATCGATGTAAAACAAAAAATTGCTGAAATCAAAATGCTATCTAACTAACAGATATAATAATTCACAAAACCTTAAATGCAGACTAATATATAGTATGTAATTAAATATAGATCTACCCTCCCCCCTCCTGCATGGAGCATTAAAATGAAAAGTGGTGGTAATACAGTACATTTTTTTAAAAAAAATTACTGACTTTCAACACTATAACGACTGAAGAATATAATAATTATATGTCAAATGCTGCACCTCCCCCCAGAATGAACAATTGCTGAAATGGACAAAGTGAAATGCCTAAAGCAAAATAAATCGAACAAAATCTTCTAAAATACAAATTAAAAAAAAACCAAGAAAATGCTATAAAATTCCAATTACAACAAAATCAGAAACATTTTTAATGCTAAACGTCAATGAAGCTCCATTAATGGCCGATGGGCGGGAATTATAAAAACAGAAATTCATCAATATTTGGCTTTAAACATTTGCAAAAATGCTTTGAAATTATGGCAAATCATAAAAAGTAAGTACTTTTCAAATAGGGTAAACATGAAGTTACCAGGTCACAACAAATTTCGAAGTTTGTTTCAAATTTTTCTCACCATACTGTCCATTGTAGTTTTCATTTATAGAAAAGATAAAATTCACAAAGCAAATTCTTATAGTTGGGATTGAAATAAAGTATTTCTGGTAGTGTGAAATTGTTACAGAATATATTTTGCCAGGGACCTACCACATTATGGATGGATGGGGTGCATACAACAACTTAAGCACAATCCATAATGGTGCATATATGCACTCTGTTGTCATACGCCAGAACTTTATTGATCCTCACAACCCTCATATCCACACACAAAATGTGGAAAATATGTGGATGAGAGCTAAATGCAAGCTCACAAGCAGTACTTTATTCATATCCTACCTACAGGAAATTGCTTCTAGGACTCTCTACATGACTGACACCATCTTTGCAAATTTTATCACTATTATAAGCGAAAACTACAATGGACAGTAATTATGAATGTTGGCAGGATATATTGTTATTATTTTAATAAATTATTTTTTATAATATAATTATTTATTATTAATTATTTTTTACATTTTAATTTTATGCTGCCGTGTATTTGATATTTCACAACAAATTTGTAAATATTTCGACAAGAAACACTGGTGAAAAAAAATTGAACTACAAAATTTTGTCATGACCTGGTAACTTCATGTTTACCTCAAATAGATTCCAAACCAGTGCCTTTTATACCCCTGCCCCTGGGTTCAATTTATCAAAGTAATATTTCGCTCTTTTAAAATTATGGCATATCATTTAAATTCATCAATATTTAAAAAATAAAAAGCAGACAGAAGATTACAGAAAAAAATATATATTTACCAATTTCTTTCCACACATTTGTAGTAGACACTTGGATGTTTGCAGCAAAAATGCAACAAAGATGGCACAAATTAACATCAGATTACAATCAGCAAACAATTATAGTTCTGCAGAAAATAGTCAAAAAAAAGATTCAAATTTTTAGGCTTTGGGTGCAAAATTATTTATAGAAACATTCAGATTTTGAAAATTATTGGAGCAAAATTATTTAGAGTAGTTTTTCTTCAAACAGATTGAAGCAGAGTTGACTAATCACTGCAGAGAACAGATTTTAACACACTTGAATAGTAACAGCAATTAAATGATGGTGGTTATTTGGTGGTTTAAGAAATATGACAAAGGTGGACAAATTAACAGCAGATTACAATCAGCAAACAATTATAGTTCTGCAGAAAATAGGCAAAAAGAAGTTCAGATTTTTAGGCTTTGGGTGCAAAATTATTCATTGAAACATTCAGATTTTGAAGATTATTGGAGCAAAATTATTTAGAGTAGTTTTTCTTCAAACAGATTGAAGCAGAGTTGAATAATAACTGCAGAGAACAGATTTTAAATTATATGCGTACGTTTAAAGCACACATATTAAAATAAATTTAAAACGTAGAATTAAAATAAGTTTCCAATTAAAAAGAAGTAACATGTTTACAAAGCAGATTTTAAGCTTATGTTTAATTGCTGGCCAAGGTTTTTGTAAGAATATCAATTTATTTTTAAATCAGATTTTAACATGTGTGAGAGAACCCTCCAGAAATTGAAATTTATATGCCAAAGCAAGTAAATGAAGAATTTTTTGACTTAAGATAATTTAAATCTATTGCATTACAGCATTGTCCACACAACTTATTTTAATTGTACATTTTAAATTTATTTTAATGTCTGCTTTAAATATACGCATATAATTATTACCATATATGCTAACATAAATTATGTGCACATAAACGCAAATACCCTTTATATGCCAATTAAAGATTTAAAAAGAAAAATATAATCGGACCCTAATATATTAAAAGTCACAGTTTGTACTTTCAAAATAAAATGTAAAGTAATAGACTTTTCACATGAAAAATATAATTTCTAAAGCCGACAAATTTAATCAAAATGTTACTGAACTAGTCTTTTGAAATACTTGTTTAGTTTTATTATGATGTACTAATTATTTTGTACTGTTAGAAATAGAAGTTGTTGAGATTATTTTTATTTTTTGACAGGGTTAATATGGATTTTTTTTGCAGATGAATACAACATTAAACATGCATAAACTTTCATGCAACATTTCAAAATCCTACATTGAAATATCAGTAGTAACCATCTTTTTGGTCATCTTTTTATATTTAAAATGATAAAAATTTGGAATATCCCGAAGATGGAACATGAGGCAGTGGAGTTCCTTCAAAGTAAAAGTGTTCTTTCCTCTCAAAAAGTGTGTGTCAATGGCCATGAAAGGAAACTTTACATGAGTCCAAGGGCACAATGGAAGTGCAACATTCGTGCATGTCAAAGTTGCATAGCACTTCTGAAAGGAAGCTGGTTTTGAAAGCTGCCAATTGTCATTCATCACAGCCATTTGAATCATTTATTATTGGAGTAGAAACAAATTGACCATACAATCGGGGAAAAATTTGGATTTGAACAAGAAGAGTGTTGTTGCATGGAAGCAATACTTGAGAGAAGCCTGTAAAAAAGTCTGCTATCTTGCCCATCCTGCAAAATTGGAGACCCAGGAAAAAATGTAGAGGTAGATGAAACTCTATTTACTAAATGTAAATCCAACAGGGAAGAATTCTTCCACAACAGTGGTTATTTGGTGGTTTATATAGAGAAATGAAAGAGTGTTTCATTGTCACTATTCCATGTCAAACAGTGTCTGTTTTTTAGATGCCATTAAAGAACATATAGCACCAGGATCCTCCATCTATTATGACTGCTGGAAGGCCTACAAGAGGGAGGAATTGAATGCTGCAGGTTACCAGCATTTCAAAATAAATCACACTTATAATTTTGTTGATCCTTCTACTGGAGCACATATGCAGAACATAGAAAGACTTGGGGGGGATTGAAATGGCACAATAAAAGAGGGGGACTGCTCCATGTCACCTGGAGTCATACTTAGCCGAATTCATGTGGCATCGACTGCATCATGATGAAAATATATTCAATGCAATATTTCATGCCATTACTATACCATCAGTGTATATTTTAAAATGTCTAAATTGCTATCTTCTGCTGTTCTTTAAATAATTTTGCACCCAAAGCCTAAAAATTTGAACTTTTTTTGCCTATTTTCTGCAGAACTATAATTGTTTGCTGATTTTAATTTGCTGTTAATTTGTGCCATCTCTGTTGAAATTTTTAAATCACCATCATTTAATTGCTGTTACTATTCAATTGTGTTAAAATCTATTCTCTGCAGTGATTATTCAATTCTGCTTCAATCTGTTTGAAGAAAAACTACTGTAAATAATTTTGCTCCAATAATCTTCAAAACCTGAATGTTTCTATGAATAATTTTGCACCCAAAGCCTAAACATTTGAACCTTTTTTGCCTATTTTCTGTGGAACTATAATTGTTTTCTGACTGTAAACTGCTGTTATTTTGTGCCGTCTTTGTCATATTTTTGCTGCAAACATCCAAGTGCCTACTACAAATGTGTCAAAAAAAATTGGTAAATATATTTTTTCTGTAATCTTCTTACTGCTTTTTATTTTTTAAATATTGATGAATTTAAATGATATGCCATAATTTCAAAGCAGCGAAATATTAATTCGATAAATTGAACCTGGGGGAGGGGTATAAAAAGCACGGCTTTGGAATCTATTTGAAAAGTACTTACTTTTTATGATTTTCCATAATTTCAAAGCATTTTTGTAAAGATTGAAAGCTAAATATTGATGAAATTCTGTTTTTATAATTCCGCCCATCGGCCATTAATGGAGCTTCATTGACATTTAGCATTAAAAGTGTTTCTGATTTTGTTGTAATTAGAATTTTATAGCATTTTCTTGTTTTTTTTTTTTAATTTTGTATTTTAGAAGATTTTGTTCGATTTATTTTGCTTTAGCCATTTCATTTTGTCCATTTCAGCAAAGAATTGTTCATTCTGGTGGAGGTGGGTGCTGCATTTGACATATAATTATTATACTCTTCAGTCATTATAGTGTTGAAAGTCAGAGTAATTTTTTTAAAAAAATGTACTGTATTACCACCATTTTTCATTTTAATGCTCCGTGCAGGAGGGGGAAGGGTAGATCTATATTTAATTATTTACTATGTATTAGTCTATATTTAAGGTTTTGTGAATTATTATTATATCTGTTAGTTAGACATTGTTTTGATTTCAGCAATTTTTTTTGTCCAGTGATCATTTCAGCGATTTCTTCCTTTTTTTTTTTTTGTCCATCGATGATTTCACCATTTTCATTTTTTGTTTTTTTTTACATCTATGTTTTCAGCGATTTTTTATTTTTTGTTACATCGATTTTTGTATAAAAGTTTATCACTTGCATGCTTCTTGTGGGTTGTTGATGGTACCACAGTGTCGCCTTGTGGTCACATTATCATGGTCAGAACAACTACTGTTAAATTTATTAAAAAAATAATTATTATAAATATGTAAACTTAAGGCTGTATGTTAACTATAATAATATGATCTTACCAACTATCTTAAATTTGTATGGTTTTAAGCAATAGTTTTCTGCAGACACATTTTTACAATATACATTACCAAATTCACCAGTTCCTTTATTTTTCTGTAATATCTTATATAAATAAAATTAAAGTAAAATTGGCTCTGAAGAAGATTGAAGGACAGTTGAAATGTAAGACTCGGTATGCATGTATGTACAATAAAATGTTTTTGTTAAAAAGTTTTCATAATAGTGGATAAATTGCATTTATAAGTAGATGACTTTAATAATCTATTCCCAATAGTATTTGTAAAGATAGGTATATGGCAAAATCTAATTTCTTTCCTTACAGCATTTTTTTTTATTAAACAGGCAATGTCATGCCATTTGCAACTTCAATGTTTTCTCTGGATACATTTACACAAATCTCCATATGCTGACTGATGCTTTTGGTTTTCAATCATAAATAGTAGTCGGTCTTTAGCTAACTAATGTCATTGTACATGGGGTGATGAATGGAATAGTGAAAAATACTTTAAAATAGTCAATAAGGTATGGCTATCCAAATTATTCTGTCGGAATGTGTTCTACATTAATTTTTCTTATCTTCAAAGAATAATTATACACTGCTTGTTGAGATAAGGCTAAGAAAGGCCTTTTGTTATTTTTCTTTTCTGACCTGCTTTATCTCAAATATTTTTGTTTTTTAAATATATCATGTACTCAGGGGTTATTTTTAAAAAATATACTTTTCAAAAAATAAATACAAGAATAAACACACATTTTATAGCATGTTTTTCAACAAATTTTTACATATACTTTTACATTACCTGATTATAAATAATTAGAAAAAAAAATTTTTTTTCTTTTTTTTATTTAGTGAAAAAACCGAAAAATCTTAACCAACATTTAAAAATTGATGTATAACTTTCTCAATTTTATTATGCCATTATTTTCAATAATATATTTACATTTGCCATTTATCTAAAAGGATCAAAAAATACCATATATTACTATACAATTTAAATTAGTTTGCGCATCACTAAAAAAATTTTTTTACTTCATTTACATAATACGAAGGCAAATTTTATTAATTATAATTTTACGCAGTATATTTGTTTTATAAAATTTTTAATAACGTGTTAAAATCTATAGACTTTTTTTCTCTTTCATAAACCAGTGTACTTAAGTTTTTCATGTAGTATATACATGTACTATATCTAGTATGAGTGCATACAAACACCTGGCACTTTCTCCATTTATTACACAATCTATAAAAAGGTTTTTGTCCATGCAGCATTGTAATGTACCTTTTTTGAGTCGATATGGATTTGTTTTGTTACAATATATATATATATATATATATATATATTGTAACAAAACATATATATATATATATATATATATATATATAATGTCTGTTAATTGAAAACTATTGTAATAACAATAAAAATAAGTTATCTATTATATACAGTCTTTCAGTCCACAGATGTACTTTCAATTAATTGCTTAACCCTCAACAACTGCTATTAAATTCAAAAAAATATAATGGAAGCAAATGTCACCAACTTAAATCCCATCAATCCTAAATTTTAACATTAGCAGCTTGTCTATTAATTATATTAATATTATTTCTATTTATTAAAATGGCTTCCTTAATTTTTTTTTTTATTATGTTTTTTTTCTTCATGAAGCATCTTAACATTTTCAATATCAAACTGAAATTTATATTTACATGTCCTTTCATGATCCAAGAAAATTGAAGCAGTCATTAAATCATAATTATTTTTACTTTTCACTTGCTTGTATAACAATTCATCTTCCATTAATTATACATCCATAAAAAATTAATGCACATTACATTTCTGCTTGACAAGTATAAAATTTTTATAATTATTCAGTAATTTATTAATATTATTTCTAACACAAAATGAAACATTAATCACATCATTATAAGTGTCCTAAAAATTTCACTTGAGCACTGGTAAGATCATAATTTTTCATTATAAAACAAAAAAGATCTAAAATTTTCCATCTCATACATAAATGGTATTTTTGATATACAATTTATATATCTCCTGTTTGCAATGGTGTGACTTAATTTATGACTTAACATACTATTATTTTTTGTAATAATTAAATCCAAATACTTAATACTTTTGTCCTGTTTATTTTCAATAGTCCATTCAAGCCATTCAATTATTTAATTCATCTACAAGAAAATTTATAGTATTGGTATTTCCATAAACAAAACCATCATCCACATAACTTTTGTAAATTTTAATATTTTTAAAATTACACATAACTAAAATTCTACTCTCATATGTAGATGAAACAAAATTGCAAACTTGTGCAACAATAGGCAGACCCATAGGCCAACTTTTAGAATTTTATAATATCCATCTTCAAAAAAAGCAACAATGTTATCAAAAAAATTTAAGGAATCAATAATGAATTTTATCACATATTTACAAACATGTTTACTTTTTAATGCATGTTCAATTATTTTTATGGCATCTACTTTATTAATAGAACCATACCTTTCTGTCTCATATAATGTAGCAATAACATCAATCTCACTCATTGCTATATTTTTAATTCTATCTACAAGAGGTGAAGTAATAGTATTTTCCTCAAATGTTAAAAACTTATGTAACAGTTTACCAATATATTTAGAAGTTTGATATAAATGAACTGTAAAAATCAATCATAATTTCCAAATGATTATCTTTGCAAAAATACAAGGTCATATAAAACAGGAAAGATATATCTTATAGTACACATTATTATTTAATGCTTTATTCATTTTTATCAATAATAAAGAGTACCTCTTCATTGTTTAGTCCATAGTCCAACAAGTCATTGTCTTTATCCTAAAATAAATATAAAATTAAAACTATTTTGATATATAACACTTTGATTTACAAGTATCAAATATTGTGCAAGCATAACTTAATCATTTCAAATAAATATGATAATAATTATTAATAATCATTTCTTAAGCCATAAATTATTTCTACTTCAGATATCATACTTCTAAACTACAAATAAAGATTAATATATTTTTATTAATTATATGTAAAAATAAAATAATTCAATATAATCTCCCTTTTTCCATGTTTTTAATATTTTAAAATAAATGTAGTTAAAACCTTCAACCCCATCATACATCTTTGAAACATATAAATAAAGATAACTGAAAAAACAAAAACAAAGGCCCCAAGAAGCTTGTTGGTCAGCCCAAGTCACAATCATCTAAACATGTCTTCATAATTTGTTCACTATTGATCAAACCAGTTTGTGTGATTTATAAAATAACAGTCACTCTGAATAAATCGTTCTCATATTAATTATTTCAAATAAGTGAATTAAAAATTATTGCTAATTGTTTTATTAAAACGATGACTATCCTTCATCTAGATGTAAATACAAGCAAACAATAAATTATGGCTGAGAGGGCTAAGATTGTATGCTTTAAAAAAAATAAAATAAAAAGAAATAAAGAATCTCCATTATTATACTATTTATTATATTATAGCTATTAACTTATATACGAGGTGTTGTTGTTTTTTACATTAAAAGTAATTGGAATATAACTGAAAATTATGTGTTTGCACTTTTTTATATCTCAAAAGTCTGAATTGAAAATAAAATCAAACGGATGTAAAATTTTATTTTTTAAATTTCGGATAATTTTTTTAAATTCTGAATTGTGGGTCATTTGTTTTGTTGTACTGATTAGGTTAACTTCTAGTCTTGGATATTTTAAAAATATAAATATATAAAAATGTAGGAAGTAAATAACATAAAACATACATATATATTTATATAAACTATTATACAATTAAAAATATCCAGTAACGCCCTCTGTTTAATAGTCTATATCTCAATAATAGCGAACTTCAAAATGATACCACTTTGAAGCTGTATGCTAAAGGATGTTAAATATTGAAATACAAATTAACTCAAACACAGAGCATGAAATTTTAAATACGCAAACGATCTTAAATTTTGCTAATAAACTAACAAGTTTACAAATTGTTTTAAAGACAAACTAAATATTAGATTAGTCGGTCTTTAGTTAACTAATGTCATTGTACATGGTGTGATAAATAGAATAGTGAAAGGTAATTTAAAATAGTCAATAAGATATGGGTATCCAAATTATTCTGTAGGAATCTGTTTTAACATCTTTTTTTTATCTTCAAAAAATCATTATACCCTGCTTGTTAAGATAAGACTAAGAATGGCCACTTGTTATTTTTCTTTCCTGACCTGTTTTACTTCAAATATTTTTGTTTCTTAAATCTACTATGTACTCAGGGGTGTTTGTCAAAATATACTTTTCAAAATATAAATATGTGAATAAATACACATTTCACAGCATGCTGTGCAAAAAATTTTAAATATACTTTTACATTGTCTGATTATAAATGGTTAAAAGAAGAAATAAATTGTTTTCTGTAATCATTTAGTAAGAAAGAAAAATCATAACCAACATTTAAAAATTGATGCATAACCTTCTTAATTTTACTACACCATTATATTCAATAATATATTTACATTTGCCATTTAATTTATTATAAGAAAGTCCACATTATTTTGCTAAAAGCTCTTTCAGAAAATAAATCTGAAAGGGTCACAAAATACTATACATTTTCTTATTCTATGCAATTTACATTTGTTTGCACATCAGTAAAATCAATTTTTCTTTATTTATTTATGTAATATGAATACTAATATTATTAATTATAATTTTACATAATATATTTCTTTTATAAAAATTTTAAAAATATGATAAAATCTATACCTTTTTTCCTTTCTATTTCATAACCCAGTATACTTAAGTTTTTCATATAGTTTATGTTTGTACTATATCTAACACGAGTGCATATAAGCATCTGGCAGTTTCTACATTTATAATTCATTTTATGTTTGTTTGCTCATGCACCATTGTAATGCAACTATTTCAAGCTGATATGGATTTGTTTTGTTATATATATATGTCGTATTATTATTATTTGTGGGATATTCTGTGTAGTGAAAAAGCTAAATGCTGACGTTTCAGTACACTATCAAGTTCCTTCCTCAGAGCGCCCTCTTTCTCAAATCATAAAAATGCATGTGAGATTTAAAATCGTTTTTGTCATTTTCTTTTTCCTCATATTTAAATTCTATTGGTTGAGAAGTTTTAAAATTTATTTTCTCTTCCAATAGCTTCTTCCAAATGTTAATCTTCTTTAATTCACACTTTTCATTTATGCTCTTGGGCCTTTTAAAAATCTCTATAGCTTCTCTTAGCAATCTCTGGTCATATTTGTTCAATTTTTGCTAAAATATTTTTGTTTCAAAATTGATATCATGATTAGTTAATTTTATATGAGAATAAATAGCTGATGAATTGGATTTTTCTCTGACTGCCAGAATGTGTTCTTCCTTTTTAATATTTATTCTACGATTAGTCTGTCCAATATATGTATGTGAACAGATCCTACATGGAATTTTATATACACCATGACACTCCAAAGCAATTTTATCTTTAGGAAGTGGAAATATATCACTAATTTTTTTATAAGCAGTGCAAATTGTGTGAATATTATTATTCTTTAAAATGTTACCAATTTTATCCGTTACTTCTTTTATATATGGCAAAATTGTCTTAATTTCTGATGTATCAAAATCTTTTTTCTTTTTATATGTATAAGCTCCATTAATAATGTTGTAATTAAAACTATTATCAAGAAGCATTTTATTAGTAGCAGAAAGGTCCCAGTGAAAATGGCTATCATCAGAAAGTCTCTTTGTTCTATCCAATAATGAGTTTGCCACTGAAAATAGTTGTGCAGGATAATGATGAGAAGAAAAATGCAGATACCTCCCACTGTGTGTTGGTTTTTTATATATATCATGGGATAAAGAACAATATTCCCTTCTTTCAATCAAAACATCTAAAAAAGGTAATTGATTATTATTTTCTATTTCCATAGTAAATTTAATATTGCTGTTAAAAGAGTATAAAAAATTAAAAGTCATCAAGAGCATGCTTACCATGAAGCCAAATAACAAAGGTATCATCAACATACCTCAGTCATATAGATGGTTTTTTTAACTACTGAAGTCAAAATTTTATTTTCCAAATCCTCCTTAAAAATAGAAGCTAATGCCGGAGAAATTGGTAAACCCATAGCTAGACCTGATGTTTGTTTATACATCTGCCCATCAAAAACGAAAAAAAAAATGTATTCGATAAGCAGTGTTCAATCAAATTAGGCAACTAAATATTTTTTTTAAAACTTGAATAACTTCATTTACAGGTACACTAGTAAAAAGTGAAACAATGTCAAACCTTATACCAAAATATCATTTTTGTACAGCCGCATTTAACAGCAATGGCATCATATGTTAAAGATTCCAATCATTTTCTTGAGCTTATCCAGGATATTAAATTGACTAAGAATGATATTTTGGTAAGTTTTGACATTGTTTCACTTTTTACTAGTGTACCTGTAAATGAAGTTATTCAAGTTTTAAAAAAAATATTCAGTTGCCTAATTTTGCTGTGTTTTTGATTGAACACTGCTTATCGAATACATTTTTTTGTTTTTGGTGGGCAGATGTATAAACAAACATCAGGTGTAGCTATAAGTTCACCAATTTCTCCGGCATTAGCTTCTATTTTTATGGAGGATTTGGAAAATAAAATTTTGATTTCAGCAGTTAAAAAACCATCCATATGGCCGAGGTATGTTGATGATGATACCTTTGTTATTTGGCCTCATGGAAAGCATGCTCTTGATGACTTTTTTAATTTTTTAAACTCTTTACACAACAATATTATATTTACTGTGGAAATAGAAAATAATAATCAATTACTTTTTTTAGATGTTTTGATTGAAAGAAGGGGAGATGGTTCTTTATCCCGTGGTATACATAAAAACCAACACACACTGGGAGGTATCTGCATTTTTCTTCTCATCACTATCATGCACAACTATTTTCAGTGGCAAAGACATTATTGGATAGCACAAAGAGACTTTCTGATGATAGTTGTTTTCACCGGGAGCTTTCTGCTACTAATAAAATGTTTCTTGATAATGATTTTAATTACAACATTATTAATAGGGCTTATACATATAAAAAGAAAAAAGATTTTGATACATCAGAAATTAAGACAATTTTGCCATATATAAAAGGAGTAACTGATACAATTGATAACATTTTAAAGAATAATAATATTCATACAGTTTACACTACTTATAAAAAAAAATAAAAAAATATTTCCACTTCCTAAAGATAAAATTGCTTTGGAGTGTCATGGGGCATATGACATTCCATGTAGGATCTGTTCACATGCATATATTGGACAGACTAATCGTAGAATAAATATTAGAAAGAAAGAACACATTCTGGCAGTCAGAGAAAAATCCAATTCATCAGCTGTTTATTCTCATATAAAATTAACTAATCATAATATCAATTTTGAAAAAACAAATATTTTAGCAAAAATTGAACAATATGACCAGAGATTGCTAAGAGAAGCTATAGAGATTTTTAAAAGGCCCAAGAGCATAATTGAAAGATGTGAATTAAAGAAGATTAACAACATTTGGAAGAAGCTATTGGAAGAGAAAATAAATTTTAAGACTTCTCAACCAATAGAATTTAAATATGAGGAGAAAGAAAATGATAAAAACGATTTTAAATCTGACATGCATTCTTATGATTTGAGAAAGAGGATGCTCTGTGGAAGGTACTTGATATTGTATTGAAATGCCAGCATTTAGCTTTTTCACTACATGGATATATATATATATATATATATATATATATATATATATATATATCATACAAATAAAATGTCACATGATCACCATTTCTTATGCTTGCTAATAACTGGCAAGACTCTCCACACAGTAGTGCTTCTCAGTTCAAGCCAGAGTAATCAATGAATGCCAAAGGCTAATGCATAAAATCCATATTTAGTGCCTACTCATCCAATATCCCCAGACTAGTTTCTAGCTTATAGCTTTCATCAGTGAGGAGCATTGGATCTAAGAGGACTGCACTTAGATCTTGGGATCTAATGCAACCCTTGAGCAGCCACCTTTTATATCTACTTACCTACAATGCTATGAGAATAAAATTGAAATCACAATACTAATTTTAATCCAAGCTCATTAGCATATACCCATACATTTTGGTATTTTTGGTTCTTTAATAACCATAGCCATAATTATCCTACTAGGAAGGATTGTTATTAAAACACTCAAAATCACATGACCACCATTTGTTATGCTTGCTCATGACTTTTATTAAAACAGGAAAAACTCTCCATCATTAGTGCCACTCAGTTCAAGCAAGATTAATCAATGGATGCCAGTGCATAAAATGTCAGTTAATTAAAAACTATTATAACATCAATAAAAATAATAAATATAATGATAATTAACTATTATATACAGTCTTTCAATTTGCAGAAATCCTTTCAGTTAATTCCTTAACCCTACTCATCTACTGTTTAATTCAAAAAATGTAATGTAAACAAATGTCTTCAATTCAAATTCTATGAATCCCAAATTTTAACATTAGCAGCTTGGATTTTAATTATATTCATTTTATTTTTATTTATTAAAATTGCCTCATTAATTTTTGTTTTATTATGGTTTTTCTCCTCATGAAGAATCTTAACATTTTCAATATCAACTTTAAATTTTTACTTTTATGTCCTTTCGTGATTCAAGGAAACTTAAGCACTCATGAAATCATTATTGTTTTTACTTTTTATACATTTGTATAACAATTCATATTCTTCTAATCTTTTTTCAATATTACACCTCAATTCACCTATAGATGATAATATACATCCATAAAAAATTGATACGTAAAATTACTTTTCTCCATGACAGCAATGATATTTTTAGAATTATTCACTAATTCATTAACATTATTTGTAACATGAAATGAAATATTAAACATATCCTTATAAACTTCATTAAAAATTTTCACTTGAACCTTTGAAATATGTGGAATAGATATCCATTTTTACTACCAATCTTCAAATTCTTTAATCATTATGACTCTCTTTAAATTGACATATTGTTAATCTTTTCAATCTTATAACCAACCTCAAGCAATTCCTTTGGAAATATCTCATTATTTTTAAATTTATTATACTAATAACTATATAATTTTTCATTATGAAACAAAAAAGATCTCAAACTTTTCACCTCATGCATATTTGGCATTTTTATTTACAATTTATATATCCCCTTTATTGCAATTGTTTTGTTATTAATTTATAACTTAACACATCATCTTTTGCAATAATTAAATCCAAATACTTAATACGTTTGTCATGTTCATTGTCAATAGTCTATTTCAAGCCATTAAAATTATTTAATTCCTCTACAAGCAAATTTATAGTATTGGTTTTGCCACAATCAAAAACATCACATAACTTTTGTAAATTTTAATATCTTTAAATGTACACATATCTAATATTCTATTCTCATATGTAGACAAAACAAAATTGCAAACTTGTGCAACATCAGGCAGATTCATAGGCCAACTTTTAGACATTTTATAATATCAAACTTCAAAAGAAGCAACAACGGTATCCAAAAGTTTTAAAGAACAAAAAATTGTCTCACATATTTACAAACACATTTATGTTGAATTCAAGTACAATTATTTTTATGGAATTTACTCTATTAATAGAAACATAACTTTCTGACACATCTCTTTAAGCAATAACATCAATATCATTAATCACTATATTTTTAATTCTATTTACAAAATCAAATGATGAAGCAATAGTATTTTCCTCAAATTGTAAAAAAAAAAACACTCCTAAAAGCTTACCAATATATTTAAAAATTAGATATATAAATGAACTACAAAAATCGATCATAATTCCCAAATGATTACCTTCTTTATGAAATTTTATACTTACAAAAATACGACGACATATAGCACAGAAAAGATATATCTTATAGTACACATTATTACTTAAGGTTTTATTCATTTTTATCAATAATAAAGAGTACCTCTTCATCGTTTTCTTCATAGTCCATCAAGTCATTGTCTTTATCCTAAAATAAAGATAAAATTAAGACTATTTTGATATATAACACTTTGATTTACAAGTATCAAATATTGTGCAAGCATAACTTATTAATCATTCCAAATAAATATTTTAATAATTATTTATTAAACTAGAAATTATTTCTACTTCAGATATCATACTTTAAACTACAGATAAAGATTAATATCTCTTTGTCAATTATATATAAAAATGGAACAATTTAATGTAATCTCTCTTTTGCTATGTTTTTAATATTTTACGATATAGTTAAAACATTCAACCCATCATACATTTATGAAACATATAAATAAAGATAACTGGAAAAAAAAGATCAGAAGAAGCATGCATCATGTTACACTAGCACTTGTTGGTCAACCCAAGTCACAATCACCTAAACATGTCTTCATAATTTGTTCACTATTGATCATACCAGATTATTATAGTTGGATTTATAAACTAACAGACTCTCTGAACAAATAAATAGTTTTGATATTAATTACTTCAAATAAATGAATTAAAAATCATTGCTAAACATGTTATTAAAACTGAGACGATCCTTCACTTAGATATTAAACTAAAAATATTTATAGTTCATATGTCAAACTTTAAACAATAGTAAAAAATTAGTATTTTTTTTAATTATGTGTAGTAACACATAGGCTAATTCAATGTTATCTCTCTTTTTTCATATGTTTCATATTTTAAGTTGTAGTTAAAACCTTCAGCACATCATATATTTTTTGAAAAATATAAATAAAGACAACTGAAAACAAAAGCCCCTAAATAGCATGCATTATACTACTCTAGCATTTGTTGGTCAATCGAAGTCACAGTCACTTAAACATGTCTTTATCATTTGTCAATGCAAAATTATATCAGTTTGATTTACAAAATAACAGACTATCTGAATAAATAGTTTTAATATTAAATACTTCAGACAAATACTTTAAAATTTATTCCTAATCACTTATTAGCATGGAGACTATCTTTCACTCAGACATAAATATAGGTCATAAAATTATGTTTGAGAGTACTAAGATTGCATTATTTGAAAAAAATAAAATAAAAAAGGGATAAAGAATCTATATTATGAAACAATATATTATATTATAGCTATTAATTTTTATGAATGATTTTTTTTTACATCAAAGGTAATTATAATTGACAATTATGTATTTACATTCTTTTGCACCTCAAAAGTCTAAATTGAAAATGAAATCAAATAATTGTAAAATTTTAAGTTCTACAATTTGGATAATTTTATTTAATTCTAAATTTTGGGCAATTTGTTTATTTTTACTGTGTAATTTAGCTTCTAGCATTTGATATTTTAAAAATATAATTACATAAAAATGTAGACAATAAATTATATAAAACATACATATCTAACATATGCATTTATATTTCATTAAAACATTTTTTAAATGTATCTAAAATTGTAATGGTCAATAATAGAGTATTCCCTTTTCCATAACATGCAAGTGTATCTATATATAATTATCTCAAATGATAGTAACTCTTCAGGTATGGTCGGTAGAATTTTCTAATCTTTTAAAATATTTGACCAATCTCAGATAATGCACGAATTGGCATCTTCCTTCATTTTTTGATAATCCTTTTAAAAGTTTAAAAAAAATTAAAGGCATATGATAAGTTAATTGAAAATATAAAAATACTGATATAAATATGCTAATATAATCGCTAGAACTAAATCTTTTATCTTTTAAAGCCAGACTATATTAGTCATTTTAATAACAAATAAAAAGTATCTCTTCATAGTATTCCTTATTTGCCTATGAGTTGTTGACTTCATCTCCATTCTAAAATAAAGGTAAAATCCAGATTTTATACATATAACTTTGATTTACAAGAGTGAAATATTGTGCTAGCACTAATTTAATATTAATTATTTTATACAAATTCATTAATAATTATTTGTTAAACTAGAAACTATTCCTAGTTCAGATGTTAAACATTAAACAACAGTTAATATATATATATATATTATGATAAACAAGAACAAGTTAAAAAAAATTTAACTTGCCTATAGCTTGCATTTTATGATCACAGATGGAGCTCTACCAATAGCTCACTCAAGCTGTCATAAATGCTGAGAGAGAATCGAAAATAAATTATATATATATATATATGTAATAAATAAAGTTTGATATCTATATTCGTTTCACAGTATATGTAATATACAAATCAATATATATATATATATCAAAATACAGTACAATTTATATAAATTATATTCTTTTAGAAGTACTTTCGACTATACACTTTGTAGTCTTTATCAACTATATAACGTTGAATAATCAAAAACCGTTTATAAATGTAAATAAAAAGAAATACGTTATACATCAATTTTCCCACAAAATTGATGTATGCTGTATTTCTTTTCGTTTACATTTGTAACGGTTTTTTGTAATACAATTTGAATCTAGTTGATAATGACTACATAGATAGTTGAAAGTACCTCTATTAAATTGTGGTATATATTTGTTTTTAAAATATTTTTTACTGTATTAATTATTGTATTGTTTTGAATAATTATATATATTTTATTATAATTGGAATACAGACATTGATTAATAATAATAATATATATATATATATATATATATATATATATATATATATATATATCATCAACCATTATCAACCCACTGCAGGTTGAAAGTCTCTCCAAGTTTAATCCATCTTCTCTGATCTTTAGCTTCTCTTCTCCACATCACCCCTGTAACCTTTTTATTTCATCCATCCATCTCACACGTGGCTGCTTTCTGGGTCATTTACAACCTCTTGGAATCAGTTTAAGATTTCAATTGTCCATCTATTATCGTCTCTTCTAGCAATATATCCAGCCCAACTCCACTTCAATCTTTTAATTTTTTTAATGAGGTCAGTAACATCTGTTTGTTCTCTTACCCATACATTGCATTTTCAATCTCTTCTTATTACTACCACCATGCATCTCTCCATACTTCTTTGAGTGGTCTGGAGACTCTGTATTGCTCTTCTATTAAGTGTCCAAGTCTCAGATCCATAAGTAAGAACTGGTAAAACACATTTGTTAAAAACCTTCCTTTTCAAACACATAGGCATATTTCCTTTTAGTATCAAGTTATTTCTACCAAAAGCACTCCAACCAAGTTTAATTCTATGATTAATTTTATCCATTATGTTTCCATCTGTATTAATAATCTGACCAAGGTATTTGGAACTGTTCACTTCTTTTAATTCATCATAATCAATCTTTATTTTCATATTTTGAGAAAATCGATTAAACATTACTTTAGTCTTTTTAACATTTATCTTTAGTCCTACTTTCCTACTTTCATCTGATAACTCCTGTAACATTTTCTGCAGCTCTGAAGCATTATTTGCAAAAACAACTATAGCATCTGCAAAAATCTAAATGACTTAAATAATCTCCATTTACTTTCACTCCTTTAGTTTCCAATTTTAATCCACAAAATATTTTTGCAACACTGCTGTAAAAAAGTTTTGGAGATATGGAGTTATCTTGTCTTACACCTTTCTCAATGTTGATTTTTCCCAGTATCATTATGTAATCTAATTGTTGCTGTTGCATTTTTATAAATATTCTTTAAAATATGACAATATCCTGGATCTATACTTTGATGATCCAATGCTTTAATCACTGAAGAAATGTTTATAGAATCAAATGCCTTTTCATAATCTACACATCCAAAATCAAATGGCAACTCATATTCATTTCTCTTTTTTATAACTTCCCTCAATACCTGCATATGATCTACTATACTAAAACCACTTTTAAATCCAGCTTGTTCCCTTGGTTGGTGGAAATCCAATGTTCTTTGTAGACAAGTTGTAATTATCTTTGTAAAAATTTTATAAAAAAATGATAAAAGGCTGATAGGTCTGTAATTTCTAATATCTTCTTTGTCACCTTTTTAAATATTAATATTATTAATGCATTATTCCAATCATCTGGTACATCTTTATCATTTACACATTTGGTATATAACTTTGCTAAAATGTTTTCTATTTCTTCACCTGCTTCTTTTAATTTATCAATTATAATTCCATCATTACCTGGAGCCTTTCCTTTCTTTATACATTTAATTGCATGTTTCACTTCTTTGTTTAAAATTCTGGGCAATTCAGAAGATGTAATAGAAATAGGAGGTACTTGTTCTTTATTACTATATAATTCTTGATAAAAGTCTTCTACCCATTGCATAATGTCATCTCTCTTTTTAGTAATAATTCCATCTTTTTTTCTTATTGCAGATATAAATTTCCTACCAATACCAAAATGTTGTTTTACATTCTTGACACTTTTATTTTCTTCTACAGCTTTCCTTGCTAGTTCACAGTTATACTTTCTATATCATTTTTAACTCTTTTCCGTCCCATTTTACAAAATTCGAGATATTCTATCCTTTTTAATGCATCATTTTTGTATATCTTCATATTCCTTCTTTTCTTCATAAATTCTCTAGTCTCAATAGAAATTTTATTGGTAAATTGCTGCTTTTTTTACCAGCTATCTTTGTTGAACTGGCAATAAAATTTTAGTTTTGAAATTTTGGCTAGTTCTTTTAATTCTTAACTTTGGACAATTTGTTTACTTTTACAGACATGTTTAGCTTCTAGCTTTGGTTATTTTAAATATATAATTAAATGCAAATATAAAGAAAAAATTACATAAAACATATATAATTAACATACAGAATTATATTTTATTAATACATATTAAAAATATACCTAAAATGTAAATGATAAGTAATAAAGTATTCTGCTCTCTATGACACACAAGTATATTTACATATAATTATCTGAAATGATAGTAAATCTTAAAGTGTGGTCAGCAATATTTTTTTTTAAATTTTAAAATGCTTATTGATAAGAGATTGACCGTACTCATATAATGCACACTTTGGCTTTTCTCTCATTTATAGATAGAAATTTCAAAGTTTAAAAAAATATTTAGTGGCACTTAAAAGCTAATAAATGAAAAAGTTAAACTCTTTGATAGAAATATGGTAATATATGCCATTAAAATATGTAGTTTTTTTTAACCGAGATTAAATTAGACATTTTGATCAGTAAAAAAGTACCTCTTCATTGTCTTCACTAATGTTCCACATTTCATTGTCGTTGTTCTAAAATAAAGGTAAAATTAAAAATATAAATACTTTGATTTACACCTATCAAATATTTTGCAAACACAATTTTGATATTCATTATTTCAAATAATTATATTAATAATTATTAGTAATAGTTTGTTAATGATAAATGCCACAAGAGGAAGCATTTAAAATCTTTATCTAAGATTGTCCACATTCAGTTTGTGAGCTGAATTTGAAGACATATAGATGTCTGAAAGTTTCACATCTTCTTCTTAATAGTCAAGTATTAGATAAATGCTTGGCTTGAGTTCATATTTTGAATCTGGTGTCCTAGTTCCTCACTGAAAACAGCCATAGGTGGAACGGGTCTGGGGATGAGATAATACTAGATAAAGGTTTCAAATGCTTTCTCTTGTAGCATTTATAATAATAATAATAATAATAATAATAATAATAATAATAATAATAATAATAATAATAATAATAATAATAATAATAATAATGATGATGATGATGATGATGATGATGATGATAATTTATTTATTTATTATTAATCAAACAATACATATAAAAAGAAAAGAGAAATACTCCAAACAAGATACACTTGTGCTAGGAGTCTTTTTTAAATTATTAATTACAAACCAAATACAAAAACACCAACAAAAATAACAGTAATAATAATAAATTACATTACTATACTATAAATACTAAAACAAGTAAACCAAAACAAATAATATAAGAATAAATACAACCAAAAAGATATACATATACATATTAAACAATATATATATATATATATATATATATATTGTTTAATATGTTTATTATATATATATATATATATATATATAATAAATAAAGTTTGATATCTGTATTCGTTTTACAATATATGTAATACACAAATCAATATATATATATCAAAATACAGTACAATTTATATAAATTATATTCTTTTAGAAGTACTTTCGACTATACACTTTGTAGTCTTTATCAACTATATAACGTTGAATAATCAAAACAAGACAACCCTTAACAATACCCATAGTTCAATTCAGATTTCCCACAATTCTGTTATCTTAACATTTGATGACTGTCGAGTCATTAACATTTGACGATTTCTTGAAATCAACATAGCCTCTTTTATTTTACGTTTATTATGACAATGTTCAATTTGAATAATTTTCATATTTTTATAATCAAATTTAAATCCATATTGACAAGATTTATTATGATCAAATATAACAGATGATGAAGGTTTATTTACATCTGTTCCATAATGATTCTCTTTTTGAATTCTATTATATAAAAGCATATGTTCTTTTATTCTCTTCTCAAATGTACACTTAGATTCACCAATGTATTGTACGCCGCATCCACATATCAATCTATATATAATAGAATTTTGATTAAACTTTGAATTTTGAATTTTAGAATTATTAAGCAATCTATTTATGTTATTTGTAGAGAAAAAAGCAATATGACACAAACCATTATAAATTTTTCTAATAAACTTGACCTGCTCATCTGATATAAATGGCATTGAAATCCATTTCATTTTGATATTTTTATTTTTAATTTTATTATAGTGTTGATTTCTTTTAAATCCTTTAATAATATTAGCAATTGCATTTTTATAATAACCAATTTTCAACAAGTCATTAACAAATAAATGTACATTTTTAATTTTATCACTAGAATATTTGATTTTGTAGATAAAATTAAGAATATAAATATAGATTTACATGATATAAATGAAATGTATGGATCAATAGATAGAATAGAGTCAATTAATATTATTTATAATGCTCTTGTTTCAAAAAATGTAAAGTCTGATATTATATAAATTTGGATTTCAGTCAAAAATATATTTTAAATTTCGGATCGAAATATGTTGGTGGTGGATGGACAGATTGTAATCTTGAATTGAATTCTGCAATAGAACATTCATTTAGTGTGATTAAGTGTGATGCGAATATTTGTAATAACATTGTTAAAGAAGTTAAAAATAAAAACTTTAAATATAATAGGAATGATAAATGGTTAAGTCAAATTAATAAATTTAAAAGTTTCCTATTAAATAATGACTTACTGTGTTTAAAGGAGGACAAGGGCCTTCGTATGTGTTTGTTTACAAGAGCGAAATATAATGAAAAAGTTGTGGATCAAATGAAAAAGCTTAAATTTCAAAATAGTGAAATAATAAATATTGATACATCTCGCATGAAATTTATAAATGAAATTTTAAAAAAAGCTAAGAATAAAGCTATTGATAGTCATACATATTATAACTTATATCCATCATCTGCTATTTGCCCTAAGATATTTTCGAATATAAAGCTACATAAAGAAAATTATCCATTGAGATTGATGGTTAGTTTTGGTGGTGCATATTATTATCAAACATATAGATATATTGAATTATTACTTCAAGATATTTTAGGTTTTGGAGAATATACTATTTCATCATCGTTTGATTTTGTAGATAAAATTAAGAATATAAATATAGATTTACATGACACAATTTGTACTTTTGATATAAATGAAATGTATGGATCAATAGATAGAATAGAGTCAATTAATATTATTTATAATGCTCTTGTTTCAAAAAATGTAAAGTCTGATATTATAAATTTTATTATAAAAGTATTGCAGTTTATTGATAAAAATATTTATGTTAATTTTAATAATGAATATTATAAAATGAATTTTGGTTGGCCAATGGGTCTTCCTGCTGTTGCTCAAATTTGTAATTTTGTTATATCAACATATGAAAGTAAAATTTTAAAACAATTGAAATATCAAGAAATTAAAGTATATCATAGATATGTGGATGATGTTTTTATTTGTGGAAAACAAGAATTAATAGTCAATTTATTTAATGAATTAAATGAGATTAAGGACATAAAATGGGTTATAACTAAAGAGAAATACAATTCCATAAAATTCTTGGATATTCAAGTTACTCTTAATGATTACAGTTTGGATTATCTTATGTTAATTAAACCAATTGAAACTAGAGGTTTTATTCCATATGAATCACATGTACCTATGTGTCATAAGCTGTCTGGATTGAAATCATTCTTATTTCGAAATGAAAAATTATGCAAATATTCTAGTGATAAAATTAAAAATGTACATTTATTTGTTAATGACTTGTTGAAAATTGGTTATTATAAAAATGCAATTGCTAATATTATTAAAGGATTTAAAAGAAATTAACACTATAATAAAATTAAAAATAAAAATATCAAAATGAAATGGATTTCAATGCCATTTATATCAGATGAGCAGGTCAAGTTTATTAGGAAAATTTATAATGGTTTGTGTCATATTGCTTTTTTCTCTACAAATAACATAAATAGATTGCTTAATAATTCTAAAATTCAAAATTAAAAGTTTAATCAAAATTCTATTATATATAGATTGATATGTGGATGCGGCATACAATACATTGGTGAATCTAAGTGTACATTTGAGAAGAGAATAAAAGAACATATGCTTTTATATAATAGAATTCAAAAAGAGAATCAATATGGAACAGATGTAAATAAACCTTCATCATCTGTTATATTTGATCATAATAAATCTTGTCAATATGGATTTAAATTTGATTATAAAAATATGAAAATTATCCAAATTGAACATTGTCATAATAAACGTAAAATAAAAGAGGCTATGTTGATTTCAAAAAATCGTCAAATGTTAATGAATCGCCAGTCATCAAATGTTAAGATAACAGAATTGTGGGAAATCTGAATTGAACTATAGGTATTGTTAAGGGTTGTCTCGTTTTGATTATTCAACGTTATATAGTTGATAAAGACTACAAAGTGTATAGTCGAAAGTACTTCTAAAACAATATAATTTATATAAATTGTACTGTATTTTGATATATATATATATTGTAACGATATATAAATATGTCGTTACATTAATTTAAAATAAAAACTTAATAAAAGTTCGCAAATAAAAGTAAAAAACTAAACGCTAAAATTAAAATATTGTTAAACGTATATATTCGCACAGATGATTAAACTTTAAAAATATTTTTTTCATAAACAAAAAAAAAAAAAGTATTTGAACATATTTTTTTTAATAAAAAAATACAAGATTGAAATATAAAAATATTTTAATAAAAAAATAACGTAAGTTAAAATAAAAACAGGTATTAATTAATTCCTGTAATCTGTAAATGGAAATGATTGTTTATTAATTATCTAAAAGCTGTTTAATTAAAAAGTCAGATGAAAGGTTAGATAAGAGAAGAAAGAGATTTTAGCTTGACCAATGGAAGCACTAAGCCTTGGCTCAGACCCTAACGAAAGTGGTGGATTAGTGACGTTTTGTTGATTGAATCCGTGTGGATAATATAAAAAGGGAAATACAGTTTTTTCGGACAGTTCCAGCGTTGTGTGTTTGAGAGATGTGGTATGACGCACATACCACACTCTCTATAAAAAAAAAAAAATAAAAAGACTGTGATACCTTGAACCAGCTATTGCCATCTCCAGAACATTACCTTCCAACGAAGGCGTAGCGGAAATTGAAAGCAGAGGCCTGGACTCTTCTACCATAAGCTATATGAAATGAACAATTGTTAAAATCAATTAAGAACTTTCGTCAAGTTTTACAAATTGATAAACAAACCAACTGAAATGTTAAAACGGACTCTTATCTGACTTTTGTAAGTTTTTAAATCAAATTAATAATGTTTAATTTTATATGTTTTCCGATTGATAAACATCATTTCCATTTTTTTTTGCCTTATTGTAAAGATTATTTAAATGTATGAAATTTAAGTTGTTTATAGACGCTTGCATGGATTCGTTGGCGGTTAATTATATTTTGGTTTTCATATTTGATCAAAATATATAGACATTCGATAAATAATGATACCTTACGGTGAGTATCTAAAATGTATTTATTCGGATGTCTTTTAAGTTATTGGTGACAACGCAAGTATCTTATGGTGAATACTATTGGGTTACTTATAAGTTTCCCTCTGCGATTGTCGGTATCAATAATTTTGTATTTTGATCGTTTATGTTTATTTTGAAATGTTTTTGACCGTGGAATCTATGTAATCGATCTATACCCAACATTTTTAAACAAATCTGTGCGAACGTATTTAAATGTTAAAATTAAGTCGGGCGTGAATGGCTATATAGTTTTGTAAAGTTGTATTAAGGGAGGGTAATCTTAGGTTATTCATTTCGTAGTTGAATTGGTTCAATGGATTGGATATATTTGTGTAATTAGTAGATGTAGTATGAGGTCCGCTACGGGCAGGATTATAGATATACGCCACACACCCTCTGTTTGCCTATGGATGGGTTTGTAAGTCGGCAGAAGACCGCAGTCCATTCCTATGGAGTTTTTTGTTTATTGTTCTACTTGCCAACAGATGTCACATTCCTGTTGGTGGAGAGTCAATGTCTTCTCTATTTCTACTTATTGTTCAGATGTACATTCCTGACAATATAGTATTTTGTGTTGCCGTATCATGCTACATTGAATACATGAATGTATCAGATGGATTGGCACCAATTTGGTTGCGAAATTTGTTGCCTAAGGTTAAATCAGGGAAGAATATTTTCTTTTCAAATGCAGATCTATGTAGTCTATTCATACTTGACTATCTAAATAATAATTAAACTCATTGAAACTTAGTTAAATGTAAAATTAAAAGTTAATATAAAAATCTAAAATGTTAAACTTATTCCTCAAAATTTAAATATTATTTTATATGTGCGTAAATAAATATTTTTATATGTTAATTTCTGGCAGTGGCTTTTACTCTTTGATATTTAAGATATAAATTAAGATATAGATTTTTATCTCTGCGTCTCCACTGAGCTAGTGACTTGGGCTAACGATCGGAATATTTAAATAAAGTGGAATCTTAACAGCGCGTATCTGCCTACTTTATAAATTTTTCTAGGCTCAAATGCCTAGATGGCGCCCTTGTAGTGCAGATATTGTTGTTGCGGTTAGATTCGATCTTCACTTTCATTCCGATTGGTACAAACTGGCTACCCAACTTGGGCCGATCTTTAATAAACACGAGTGCCCTGAGAATTTTAAAAGTGAATCATGCCCGTAAATTTTTTTTCTGAAATAGTATAAATAGATTTGTTGTATTGACGTGGAGTTACACTTTGAAATTTTGTCTTAAAGGTACTGCCAGTCGAAAAATTGCGCATATGTAGAGATAAATTCGAGGAATAAAAAGTAATAAATAAAACGTAATTAATAAATATAAATCATAATTTTTTTTTAAAAAGTCTTGTTAAATTAAAATCTAATCGTTGAACTTGCCTAAGTAATAGTTAAAGGTAGGAGAAATGAAACTTGGAAGGGAGGGGGCAGAAATTTAGCTGGTAATAGGGAATCAACAGTCAACATTTTTTTTTAATCATTATATTTGTGTGTAATTACTGTTTTGTCTTGTAAAAAAAAAAAAAAAAAGTTTTGTCTTTGTGATCATATATAATCAATTTGTGTAACGTAATTACTAACACTAAGTAAATTCTTTTTTTTTTTAATGTTTTTTGTTTTTTGAGGAAGTTTACTGATATGTAACGATATATAAATATGTCGTTACATTAATTTAAAATAAAAACTTAATAAAAGTTCGCAAATAAAAGTAAAAAACTAAACGCTAAAATTAAAATATTGTTAAACGTATATATTCGCACAGATGCTAAACTTTAAAAATATTTTTTTCATAAACAAAAAAAAAAAAAAAAGTATTTGAACGTATTTTTTTTAATAAAAAAATACAAGATTGAAATATAAAAATATTTTAATAAAAAAATAATGTAAGTTAAAATAAAAACAGGTATTAATTAATTCCTGTAATCTGTAAATGGAAATGATTGTTTATTAATTATCTAAAAGCTGTTTAATTAAAAAGTCAGATGAAAGGTTAGATAAGAGAAGAAAGAGATTTTAGCTTGACCAATGGAAGCACTAAGCCTTGGCTTGGACCCTAACGAAAGTGGTGGATTAGTGACGTTTTGTTGATTGAATCCGTGTGGATAATATAAAAAGGGAAATACAGTTTTTTCGGACAGTTCCAGCGTTGTGTGTTTGAGAGATGTGGTATGACGCACATACCACACTCTCTATAAAAAAAAAAAAAAAAGACTGTGATACCTTGAACCAGCTATTGCCATCTCCAGAACATTACCTTCCAATGGAGGCATCGCGGGAATTGAAAGCAGAGGCCTGGACTCTTCTACCATAAGCTATATGAAATGAACAATTGTTAAAATCAATTAAGAACTTTCGTCAAGTTTTACAAATTGATAAACAAACCAACTGAAATGTTAAAACGGACTCTTATCTGACTTTTGTAAGTTTTTAAATCAAATTAATAATGTTTAATTTTATATGTTTTTCGATTGATAAACATCATTTCCATTTTTTTTTTGCCTTATTGTAAAGATTATTTAAATGTATGAAATTTAAGTTGTTTATAGATGCTTGCATGGATTCGTTGGCGGTTAATTATATTTTGGTTTTCATATTTGATCAAAATATATAGACATTCGATAAATAATGATACCTTACGGTATCTAAAATGTATTTATTCGGATGTCTTTTAAGTTATTGGTGACAACGCAAGTATCTTATGGTGAATACTATTGGGTTACTTATAAGTTTCCCTCTGCGATTGTCGGTATCAATAATTTTGTATTTTGATCGTTTATGTTTATTTTGAAATGTTTTTGACCGTGGAATCTATGTAATCGATCTATACCCAACATTTTTAAACAAATCTGTGCGAACGTATTTAAATGTTAAAATTAAGTCGGGCGTGAATGGCTATATAGTTTTGTAAAGTTGTATTAAGGGAGGGTAATCTTAGGTTATTCATTTCGTAGTTGAATTGGTTCAATGGATTGGATATATTTGTGTAATTAGTAGATGTAGTATGAGGTCCGCTATGGGCAGGATTATAGATATACACCACACACCCTCTGTTTGCCTATGGATTGGTTTGTAAGTCGGCAGAAGACCGCAGTCCATTCCTATGGAGTTTTTTGTTTATTGTTCTACTTGCCAACAGATGTCACATTCCTGTTGGTGGAGAGTCAATGTCTTCTCTATTTCTACCTATTGTTCAGATGTACATTCCTGACAATATAGTATTTTGTGTTGTCGTATCATGCTACATTGAATACATGAATGTATCAGATGGATTGGCGCCAATTTGGTTGTGAAATTTGTTGCCTAAGGTTAAATCAGGGAAGAATATTTTCTTTTCAAATGCAGATCTGTGTAGTCTATTCATACTTGACTATCTAAATAATAATTAAACTCATTGAAACTTAGTTAAATGTAAAATTAAAAGTTAATATAAAAATCTAAAATGTTAAACTTATTCCTCAAAATTTAAATATTATTTTATATGTGCGTAAATAAATATTTTTATATGTTAATTTCTGGCAGTGGCTTTTACTCTTTGATATTTAAGATATAAATTAAGATATAGATTTTTATCTCTGCGTCTCCACTGAGCTAGTGACTTGGGCTAACGATCGGAATATTTAAATAAAGTGGAATCTTAACAGCGCGTATCTGCCTACTTTATAAATTTTTCTAGGCTCAAATGCCTAGATGGCGCCCTTGTAGTGCAGATATTGTTTTTGCGGTTAGATTTGATCTTCACTTTTATTCCGATTGGTACAATATATATATATATTACACATGAGACAATAACCAAAATTTTAAATATTTTTTTAAAAATATACAAAGATAAATTATTAACATCAATTGAACAGTCAGTAACAAAAGAATTAAAGAGCCTGAGTCCATTGTAACTAAATTGTCGCGACTGCTTTCTAAAGAAAAATTTGGAACTACCAGTTGAAATTTGTTAGCCAAGTGGGTATTTATAATTGATACTTTACGACACAGTAAAAAATTATGATGATAAATATCAATGATAATTCTAAACTTAAATAGTTTAGAAACAGATAACACACCAGAATTGACATATATATCTCGCACAGAGGTCAATCTATGTCTACCAAAAATAATATGCATTGTCTAATTTTGCAAAGTATGTAATTGAGATAGTGAATAATCAGTAAAGCCACCCCAAATGGAAATATTGTAACATAATATACTCTGATAACAAACAAAATATATAGTCATCAAAGTAGATCTACGTATGAATTTCACCAGATAATAAAATAAATAATTAATTTTACTTAATGGAGAACATAATTAGACAATGTGCTTAGACCAAGATAACCTTGAATCAATATAGATGCCTAAATAGCAATAATTATCAACAAAACTAATATTACAACATGTACAAATACTTTTTGAATGAATATTATACTGATCACAAATCCTAATACTAATTGAATGTGTGCAATGTTTATAAGAGAACAGAATACCTCTGGTTTCATTACAATTAACAGTTAAATAATTTATCATAAACCAGTTACTTATTAATTCTAGATTTTTATTAATCAATTGCTCCAGAATACTATATGAAACAGCATCACAAGACAAAGCAATATCATCAGCAAACCCATAAATCTTTGAATTCAAAGATAAATTAAAGATGTCATTTATATAAATTAAAAACAGTATAGGGCTAAGTACAGAACCTTGTGGCACACCATGATTAACTAATCCAAATTCACCAAATGATATCATGTATTTTAGTAGCCTGTCTCCTATCATTCATGTAACTTAACAACCATGAAGCAAAATGACCTCTAAAACCATATGAACACAAACGATGACACAAAACTGTATGATTAACAGAGTCAAATACCTTGGACAAATCCAAATAAACAGCTGCTGTCTTGAGACCCTTATCCAATGATAATGTCACATTATGTACATGGTTATAAATAGCATCTAAAGTACTCTTTCCAGCAACAAAGCCAAACTGATACATAGAAATCACTTTATGAACATTCAAAAATGACATCATCTTATTCTTAACTGCCATCTCAAATAATTTAGCAACAACAGATATTATAGAAATAGGTCTATAATTGCTAATAATCAAAGGATCACCTTTTTTTAAAATGGGTGTAGTAACCCCTACTTTCAAACATTCAGGAAATACACCAGAAGATAAAGATAGGTTAAACAAGTAAACTAATGCAGGTATAAAAGCTAATTTATTATCTTTCACAATTTGGGATGTTAATTTATATAATCCAGAAGAGCGAACATTTTATAAATCATGGATTAGATGTGATAACTGAACATCAGAAACATCTGAACAAAAGAAAGTATCAGAAACAAGTGTAGAAGACATATCATTAATAGATGGTTCTATGTGTGGTCTATATACAAAGAAATTATTAAAAAGATCAGCCACATATTTTTCATTACCTTGTACCTCTAACACGACATCATTATTCTTAACATAACTAATTTGATCAGAAGATTTTTTAACCAAAGTGTTTATTGCTTTCCACTTCAAAAAAACATTTTTATTACAAAGAAATTCCCTATAATAATTCGATTTTGCTATTTTAATATCACATTTAATTTCTTTATTAATCTGCTTTAAGACAATTGAACTGGCAGAACGTTTTAACCTATTTCTAAAATTAATTTTTTCAATCAACTGATCTGAAATCCACAAAGAACGTTTTCTATTTTTATTATTTAATTTAATACGACAAGTAGCCTTATCAATCAAAGAACAACAAATATTTTGGAATTCTAAAAAAAGCTTTATCAACATTATCCAAATCAAAAATACAATCTCAGTTTTGAATAGATAATAAACGATTTAATATGTGATAATTTATCAACATACCTATAGCTAGTCGAATTATTACGAATCATAGACAATTTTAAAAAAATTGCAAAATGATCAGTAATATTATAATCCTGATCAAGTCTAATAAAAATATGATCAAGCAGAGATTTACAAGTTGGCGTTATGCGCGTAGGTGAAAAAATCAACTGATCAAAAACACAACTATATAACAAATCCAAATATCCACAGATAGAATTATGTTCCCCACTCAATAAATCAATATTTATATCACCAATCATTACAACAGAAGACGAACACAAATTAGATAACAAATTATCAAGTTCATAAATAGAAGTTGTAATAGAACTAGTACACGATCTATATATGCAATTAATGAAAGAACTCCGTTTGGAAAATTAAGCGTTACCAATATTGATTCAGTGGTTGTAAATCTGAGAATCTCATAAATATAATTTAATTCATTTTTTATAAAAATCATTAGACCTCCTGATCGTGAATAAGAACGTGGCGATAGTAAACCCTTATAACCGTCCAAAACATATAAATATTGTTCCTCGTTAGAAATCCATGTTTCAGACAGAATAATAATATAATTTATTTTAAGTCCATTTAAAAATACATTGAATTCATCAAAATGAACTCGTATACTACGAATATTCAAATGAAAATTTTTTAAGTCTTTATAATCTGGAATGCTATTAGATCGTATACTAGACAATGAAAATCAGATGGAGGATAAATCTACTTCACTTTTTATAACAACACTGGGAGAATTATTGTCATTTCTGATATGTACCAAACCATTTCGGATAAACGCCACAACTTGTATTTGGTCACGCATTTTTTTCTTCGCTTTCCAAAACAGCTGCCGAGTAGCCAAGGAAATCCGTTTATTAACGTAAATACGTTGATTATTATTTTCCAATGGCAAAATATCTGACACTAAAATAACAGATTTCCTATTACGCAAAAATGATCTAGTTATATTTCGAGAGTTAAAACGAGAAATAACAAGTCCAGGTTTATTCATCTTAGCTTTTGTACGAAATACCTGTTCTAAATCACCATTAGAAAAATGTTCAACATTAAGCTTATTCGCTACTTTAGAAACAACTTGCAACAAATCTTCATCACTATGATAAGGAATGCCCATGCAGCTCAGTTTCAAAAGTCATTTGAAATCTTTCGAATGCCTTCACTTTAGATTTTAACAAAGATAAATCATTGTTATGTACATCATAAGCAGAAGATAGACAAAAAATATCCTAACTATTATTTTCAACCCTTGAATGCAAAATATCAAAATCAGCTTGCATTTTGGAAACAGTTTGCGTCAGCTCCGATAATGCATTATGAATAACTGGTAACAACTGCAATTTCTCCATAATTTGCTGCAAAACTGAACTATCCGATGTCGAGGAAGAATTTATTTCTACACTAGTAGTAGAAAAAGAATCTCTACAAAAAGCACATCTCTAAGCTTGCCTTTTATCTATAGACATACGTCTGTATGTATTTTCCGATAACGTTGAACACGTGTAATGCATTTTGCAATTTCAACCATGACACGAAATATAATTGCCATTTTTAGTCAATAAAGTATGATAAATACCACACTTATCCTTGTTAAATATATCAAACCACTTTACAAAACAAAAAATAGGCGACAATAAAAATAATAAACCATATAATAATTAATAAAATTAGCTAAAATAGTAGATAGTAAAAAATGAACGTCCACTCAGCACATAAGCTCCACAGATGATGATGATGATGATGATAATAATAATAATAAATGACAAAATAAGCTTATTTAGTACTATTAGCATGCTGTTTATTTATGGTGTGAATATATATATATATTATTGAGATATAGACTTTTAAACAGAGGACATTACTGGATATTTGTAATTATATAATGGTTTATATATTTGTATAATTATTTTAGTTAGTGTTAACGGTAACTTTCTTTTCACATATATATAACATATTTTGGGGATTCATTCGTGTTAAAATATTTAAATATTGATATACTGATGTTTCAACTTGATCACACAAGTCATCCACTGGGTGATAAAAGGTGGAAAGTCAGTTGTAGAGGCACTACAATCACTGATTTGAAAAAAACGTTAAAATTCCACCAATAGCAAAATTGTTAAATTAAGAATGTTTTTTTTTTTTTTTTAAATTTCCAAATAGGAAAAAGTTTGCATGTATCATCTTGCTTATTGATACAATCTGGCCTTTTAATTATCTCTATGGCTTCGCTAATTTTGCACTGGTATAGATTATCACATCTGGATATGATCCTGGTACTAGAAAAATAAATTTTATGACCTGAATCTATAACATGGAGTGAGAGTGCTGCTGATGATGAATGTTGTTTAACTGCATAAGCATGCTTATTTCTCCTAACACTGATGCACAATTACTCATACCTATGTAAGAAGCTTTACAATTTTTACATGAGATTTGATAAACAGAATGAGATTCAAGAGGGATTGAATCCTTAGGCTTGGTTATTATATTGCTTATCTTTTGATGAGTAGAAAACACTATTTATATTATAGCTTTTTAATATACATCCAATCCTGTCTGTAGTTCCTTTTACATATGAAACACAAATCCTAATAGCTGATTTATCATCTTTTTGTTTCCTATTTTGTCCATTTTGGGCTTGAAATAAGGCTTTTTTAATAAATTTATAACTATTTGCTAATAAAACACTATTAATATGATTTATTTCTTCTTTCAGCTGTGACTTATCTGAAAGGTTAAATTGCGCTATTTAAAAAAGTTTTGGCTACAGAAACTATCTGAGTTGGGTGATGATGATAATGTAAATATCTGCCTGTGGGTGTATTCTTTCTGTAAATCGAAAAAGATAAACTATTTGGTGTTCTGGTCGCTAGAACATGAAGAAAAGGGAGTTTTCCATTGTAAATTTAATATGAGAATGCATATTATTTAAATATAAGAAAAAATCATCTAATTTATTTTTTTCCATGTTGCCATATGACAAAAGTGTCATCTATGTATCTGAGGCAATTGAGAGGTTTTAAAGATGATGATTCTACAGCATGAGTTTCTATATTTTCCGTGAATAAATCAGCTATTTCTCCTGAGATAAGTGAGCCAATAGGAGTACCAAAAACTTGTCTGTAATGCTGTCCATTATATACAAAATATGTGTTCAAGAGACAATGTTGAATCAAAGCAATAATATGGTTTGGTAATTGTAACTTTGTGAAATTAAATTTAAAGCTTCATCAATTGGAATGTTTGTAAACAAAGACACGACATCAAAATTGACCAGAATGTCATTAGCATTAATTTTTAAATTTTTTAAAACAGAAAATAAATAAATAAATAAATGATTTAATAGATGGGATTGTAGGTTTAATGAAATCCGATAAATATCTAGCTAAAATATGAGTTGGAGATTCTATTGTGCTTACTATTGTACTAAGGGGAGTATCTGGTTTGAGAATTTTTGGAAGTTCATAAAATTTTGGACAGACACATGATTTTTCACGTGGGATTATTTTATTTTTTTATCTCTGTTTCAATAGGTGATTTATTAATAATGGCTTTTGTTGTTTCTTCCAAATATGTAGTATGATCTCTTTTTAATGGTTTATAAGTTTTATCTTCAAGCAAATCTAAAATTTTATTATGGTAAATGTCATGATCCATAACAACAGTGGCATTACCTTTATCAGCTGGAAGTACAACAATTGATTTGTCCGATTTTATATTATTTAATGCTTGTCTTTCTTTCTTTGAAATATTATTTTTAGGAAGCTTAGCTTTTTTTAAAATATTGCAATTCTCAGCTCTAGTCAAATCAGCCGATGAAGAATCTATATTATCGAGAACTGATTCAACATTACAAACAATTTTCTCAAAAGGTATCTGGGAAGGCTTAAAGCAAAATTAAAACCTTTTTCCAAAATCTAAACTTCATCTGTAGAGAGGGCTTTCTTAGATAAATTATAATTAGCATTTGTAATTTTTTCTTTTATTTTGCTGTTACAAATTCCGAATCTTTAATCGATCTAAAATTTGCAATACGATCAAATCTAGTCGACAGTAAAACGATATATTTTATTACTAAAGTATAAACGTAAATCCAGCAATACTTTGTTAATTTGACCTAGATTTTTCCGAGTGTAATACCAAATTGACAAAGTATTGCTGGATTTACGTTTATTCCTTAGTAATAAAATATATCCTTTACTCTGGACTAGTTTTGATCGTATTGCAAATTTTAGATCCATTAAAGATCCGGAATTTGGAACAGCAAAGCAAAAGAAAAAATTACAAATGCTAATTAGAACACAATCACCAGTCATTACGTATCCAAATCAAAAAAATGTTTACAATTTATTTAAGAAATCCCTCTATACAGATGAAGTTTCCGTTTTAGAAAAAATGTTTTAATTTTGCTTTAATGCCTAGCTGGATACCTTTTTAGAAAATTGTTTCTAATGTTGAATCAGCTCTCAATAAAATAGATTCTTCATTGGTTGATTTGGCTAAAGCTGAGATTTGCAATATTTTTAAAAAAGCTAAGCTTCCTAAAAATAATATTTCAAAAAAAAGAAAGACAAGCATAAAATAATACAAAATCGGATAAATCAGTTGTTGTACTTCCGGCTGATAGAGGTAATGCCACTGTTGTTATGGATTGTGACATTTACCATAACAGAAGTATAGATTTTCTTGATGATAAAACTTATAAACCAACAAAAAAGGCCATACTACATATATGGAAAAAAACAACAAAAGCCATTATTAATAAATCATCTATTGAAACAGAGGGAAAAAAAAAAAATCCCTCATGAAAAATCATGTGTCTGTCCAAAATTTTATGGATTTCCAAAAATTCACAAATCAAATACCCCTCTTCGTCCAATAATAAGCACAATAGGATCTCCATCTCATATTTTAGCTAGATATTTATCGGATTTCATTGAACCTACAATCCCATCTATTTAATCATATACTAAAAACTCTTTTCATTTTATTTCTGTTTTAAAAAAATTACAAATTAATGCTAATGACATTCTGGTCAGTTTTGATGTCGTGTCTTTGTTTACAAACATTCCAATTGATGAAACTTTAAATGTAATTTCACAATGTTGAAATTTACCAAACCATATTATTGCTTTGATTAAACATTGTCTCTTGAACATATATTTTGTATATAATGGACAGCATTACAGACAAGTTTTTGGTACTCCCATGGGCTCCCCTATCTCAGGAGTAATAGCTGATTTATTCATGAAAAATATAGAAACTCGTGCTTTAGAATCATCATCTTTAAAACCTCTCCTTTGGATCAGATACATAGATGACACTTTTGTCATATGGCAAAATGAAAAAAATAAATTAGATGATTTTTTCTTATATTTAAATAATATGAATCTTCATATTAAATTTACAATGGAAACAGAATCTGATGGAAAACTCCCTGATGTTCTAGTGACCAGAACACCAAATAGTTTATCTTTTTCGATTTACAGAAAAAATATACACACAGACAGATATTTACATTTCCATTCTCGACATCACCCAGCTCAGATAGTTTCTGTAGCCAAAACTTTTTTAAATAGAGCAATTTAACCTTTCAGATAAGTCACATCTGAAAGATGAAATAAATCATATTAATAGGATTTTATTAGCAAATAGTTATAAATTTATTAAAAAAGCCTTATTTCCAGCCCAAAATGGACAAAATAGGAAACAAAAAGATGATAAATCAGCTATTAGGATTTGTGTTCAATATGTAAAAGGAACTACAGACAGTATTGAATGTATATTAAAAAGCTATAATATAAATACAGCGTTTTCTACTCATCAAAGGATAAGCAATATAATAATCAAGCTTAAGGATTCAATCCCTCTTGAATTTCATGGTGTTTATCAAATCTCATGTGAAAATTGTAAAGCTTCTTACATATGTATGAATAATTGTCGCATCAGTGTTAGGAGAGATGAGCATACTAATACAGTTAAACAATGCTCATCATCATCAGCACTCTCACTCCGCACTATAGATTCAGGAGATAAAATTGATTTTTCTAGTACCATAATCATATGCAGATGTGATAATCTATACCAGTGCAAAATTAGAGAAGCTATTGAGATACCCAAAAGGCCAGATTGTATCAATAAGCAAGATGATACATGTAAACCTCCTCCTAATTGGAAAGATTTAAAAAAAAAAAAACATTCTTAATTTAACATTTTTGCTATTGGTGGAACTTTAACATTTTTTTGAAATCAGTGATTGTATTGCCTCTACAACTATCTTTATTCCTTTTATCACTCGGTGGATGACATGTGTGATCAAATCAAAACGTCAGTATATCAATATTTATAAATATTTTAACACGGATGAACCTGCAAAATATGTTTTTTATATATGCAACTAGTGAAAATCTTCCTGTGTGTGTGTGTGTGTGTGTATATATATATATATATATATATATATATCATGTAAGAAGAAACTAATCTCTTAGATATGCACTAATGACATTAATTTGCTTGCACTCATCTCACATGATTTGTATATATAAATCACTAATACATTAATTCCATTATATATATATATATATATAATATATATATATATATATATATATATATATATATATATATATATATATATTAATTAAAAAAACTATTGTAATAACAATAAAGATAATAAATATAACAATAATTAATTATTATATACAGAGTTTCAATCTGCAGAAGTACTTTCAGTTAATTCCTTAACCTGCCTCAACTGCCATTAAATTAAAAAAAAACAAAGCCGAAGCAATCATCATTAATTCAAATTGTATAAATCCTGAATTTTAATGTTAACAGCTTGTCTTTATAGAAGCAGCTAACATTGAAATTAAGGATTTATAGGATTTGCATTGAAGATGTTTGCTTCCATTTTGTTTTGTTTTTTAATTTAACGGAAAAATATGTTTATGGTGATTAAAAGTTGATGGTAATGATGGTTTGCACTGACTAGACCCAGGGAGACAGCAAGAGATCATAAATATTCTTCAGACAATTGAGAAAATAAAAGCACTAAGACAAATGTCAGCAAAATTAAGTTTAAACTTATTTGAAAATTTTATTAAATTCAATAAACAAACTAAAGTAAATATACCAAACAAAATATAAAAGTTTCACCTAGATTTTTATAAGCATATTTATCAGAGAGTGTATATGAGTTATTAAAACATTAAATGGTTTAGCAGAAAGGGTTGTTGTCTCCCCTAAAATTTAAAAGGGATTAATAGTATCTTCTTCCTGGCGAGTAATAAAAACTAATTCTAGCTTTCTAATTCAGAGATCAAAACAAAACAATATGGTCTGGTAAAAAATCAATACAACAGCACTGGCGAGCATTTCTTGGCCCGGAATAATGTGTCAAAACCAAGAATATCATTTCGCCAGTAGGACAGCTCATGATGTACCATGTTTAAGGCAATTCATGGTTGATTTCACATATAAGACAAGAAAACTTGAATATAATTTTACATAATCTGGAAACGACACAAAATCTCTAACTTCAGAAAAACTAGAATAACAAAACATGATAAACCGCCAGCCAAAAGATTTGCAGTTTGCAAGACACACAAACTAAATGTAATTAAAATTAATTATTGGATGATGAAATAGGGACAGGTGAGCAAACTGAAATTATAAACACCTGCCAAAGCATTTAGCAAGAGTTAGTAATAACAAAGAAGGCATAGTCAGCATATAAAATATACTCTCACAATACACTCCCAATAAATGAAATTGAAAACAAACTTGGAATCTTAAAACTAAGATTCCAAGACACAATATAAATACAATGAAAAGCAAACACCTGTAATAATTATGAGATTAAATAAGTAGTAAAACTTTATACAACTTATACAACAGATTGAATTTTAGATTGAGCAGCGATTTAACTAGAGAATTATATACCCTGAAAAGAATAAAAAATATTTTATCTTATGGTAAAGCAGAGTCCATAAAGTTTTTCACAGAGTGTACACAGTTATTTTGAGTTCAAATTTTCAGGTTGTTTCATTTCTTCATGGTGGCAAGTGTACAGGCATATTTTGGGTTTTTTTTACTTCAGACTTTCATGGCATGATGGTTGAACAGCTTGGAATCAGGAGTCCATCCTTAGGTAAGTTAGCAAGGCATGTTTTAGGTTAGAATACACATAACCATGGATTTAGACATCTTGTGAAAGCAGACATTATGAAACAAAAAGGCCAGACAGCCCCACACGTTATGAATCTCATGAGGCTAATATTTATGCATGATAATCAATAGCAGAATTATAAGAAGCTAAGTTAATCACTTTCAAGCAGCATTAGCTTGGTCAAGCCAAGAATAAAAATATTTGAAATTTTTGGGGTTATTTGTATTCTCTCTCTATCTGCCATGTAATCTTTCTTGTTTTTCAATTATAAGACTTAGCACAGGGCAAATCTCTGTCTCCTGCTCAACCTTACTTAAGAATTCTAACCAGGGATTATATTATAGAAAAACAACAACACAAAACTAAATCTCCACTTTTAAAATCAACTACAAATAGATTGTAATTAAAATAAAAGAAACAGGAATGCAATTAACTTTCCAAAATTAAAAGCTTTTGCAAAAAAACAAGGATTAAAACTTTTGTCATATGTTGGTGACATTACAGTCTTCCTCCCCTCGCATAAATACTTGCCCAAATTATATAAAATTCTGGATGAATACACTGGGAGATATGGGCTAAGAATAAACTCTGAGCAATCTGCTACCTGAGAGATCCATCAGGCAACAGCAATTCCTTCAAGATTCCCAGGAAAACCTCAAAACTTTCTTGGCTTTCCTGTGGTGCTGTCTGGGTCAGCTATGAGAAGAACACTGCAAATCATCATTCTAGAAAAAACCAAAAAGTTTGCAAGTGATCTCTCAGGGATCTACTTATCACTCCTGAGTAAGGCAGCATTGATCAACATGTTGGTACTTCATTGAATCGATTACTCCATGCAACTTCTTAAACCAACTGGGTCCTTTCAGAATGGAATAAACTCAGTCTGCACTGGCATCTTGTAGAAGATGAAAACAGTAACCATCTCAGTTTAGCCAAGATGCAAAGACTGAAAGACCTGAATGAGTTCATGTTTCATAATCTTAATATTTTTTTATTCAGAAATTACTATCAATGCTTAAAGCAATAAATCCAAGATTGCCAGTGGACTCATTTCAGGATGAGATTGACCCTACTGACACACCACTGCCCTTATGAAGTATGTGGGACATGGAACTGCTAGCATATTACAACAAATTCTTCAAAGTTACAGCATCAATTATTAACAATACTAACACTTACTGGCAAGTTTACAAATACATGAAAACATTACTGAATTAACTACTGAACTTGAGATATCCACCAGGTTACTAATCAGGAAATTAAAATTTTGCTACTTGAAAGCTAAATATATTGATTTTATCATAAAATTTAATTTGAAACCTTATCAATGAATCATTTTTTGGTAAACTATAGAAATTTCTCTAAAATAGAACCACTATGTAGCTTATGTAAAGTAGCAGATGAAACTATTGGACATATCTTTACTGCTTGCCCATTTTTGAGTCCTGCTAGACAAAATATTATAATCAGAGTACTGCTGGCTAACATGAAAATTCTAAAAATCAAGGTCGCTATAACAAGTGGTGTTTTTGCTGCAATTAGAATGGGAATGTTCCTGCTTTATGCCATGTGGTTAACTAGAAATTATTTTGATTTGGGAGATATGTAAAAAATTTATTCAAAGGACTATCTTTGGGGATCACTTCAGGGATCACTTGCTAATGCCAGAAAAGCTCTTTGGGGATATTTGGGGCAACTTAGGCCACTGGATGGAAAGCATATCCTCAGACATGTTAATTATATATTAATTCAAGTTTAAAAAATAAATGGTCCAGTTAGATGGAGAATAACAAAGGAATGCTGCCAATCAAAATATGAAATGCATAATGATCACTGGCTAAGCCACTAAATGAAAAACCAGTTGTTCTGATATAAAACTAATTACATAATAACTACAGACTAAGTTTGAACAATGAGATTCTTGCTTGGATCATGAAATTAATTTGTCATATTAATTATAACTAATGTACCAAATTGATATATTTTCTAATTTGATAAATTATTTACTAATGATTGTTATAATAAGTGTAACAAAACTAAATAAATGTATATCAAAAAGATTTATACTGTAATCGTATGCATATTTTCTTTAATAAATAAAAAAAAAATGTTTAACTTCGAATGTTTTTACAATTTGGTAATAAAATAAATGTCAAAATAAACTTATTTTAAACTAATAATTAAAATTTGTTGCAGACAAAATTTGAAACCACCAAATTATAATGTATAGCTGCACATGTGCACTTTATTCTATAAATTTAAAACTTACTATTAATTTTACGAAATGTATAACCTGTTTTGTTTATCATAAATACACCCTTGAAGGTTTTTGCAATGATATAGATTGCAGAGGTTTTTACTATATGCTGAAACTGAACTGAATTCAGACCCATATACCTATCTAGTTTGTTTGGGTGGATTTAAAGATATTTAAGTATCAGAAAAATTTGTGCTTTCAAGCTGATAGAAATAAGTTTCATGAATGCTGTTTAGTAGAGTTGGAGTTTAGATCTAGTTTCTGATCTTCCTACCCTTTACTGACATGAGCCAATTAGCTCGAAACCATGGTTTAAAGGTTGGAGACAATTTCAAAGGGATATTTAATTCTATCTCTCTCAATGTTTATGTAAACTAATATTGATAGTGGGCTATTGGTAAAGCTTCATCTAGTAACATAAAATGCAAGCTATAGCAATTTATGAAATGTATTATTTGTTTTGTTTATCATAAATACACCCTTGAAGGTTTTTGCAATGATATAGATTGCAGAGGCTTTTACTATATGTTGAAACTGAACTGAATTCAGACCCATATAGCTATCTAGTTTGTTTGACTGGATTTGAAGATATTTATATATCTGAAAAATTTGTGCTTTCAAGCTAATAGAAATAAGTTTCATAAATGCTGTTTAGTAGAGTTGGAGTTTATATCTAGTTTCTGATCTTCCTACCCTTTACTGATATGAGCCAATTAACTTAAAACCATGGTTTAAAGATTGAAGACAATTTGAAAGAGATATTTAATTCTATCTCTCACAGTGTTTATGTAAACTAAAATTGATAGTGGGCTATTGGTAAAGCTTCATCTAGTAACATATATATATAATACATATTTTGCAGGTTCATCTGTGTTAAAATTTTTTAATAATGTCGGAATATTATTATTAAAATTTTTTAACACAGATGATCCTGCAAAATATGTATTTTATATATTCAACCCGTGAAAATCTTCATTTCAACATATATATATATAATTTTAAAATTGAAACTGTTTTATGGCAGTATTTATTTATCAACATCAATGAAAAATGCAATAATAGTAATCATCATCATCTAAATATTTAAAATGAAACATAAGGCCAAAATACTTCTATATAAAAAAATTACACATTTTTTTAACTACAGATCTGTCAGCATTATATAGACTACACATCTCTCAGGTATGTGTTCTATTTTGAGCACCATGTTGGGTGCCATTTGTAATTAAATAGAATATCCCATGATAGCTGACTAATTTTTAACTAAATAAAATATCTGTTACAAAATGGAATCTGCGGTCAGGTATATAGCATATTTCTAGTTCTAGTTAGGCAGCCACATTGTAATGACAACAAAACATAGACATGATAGTCAATTTGTAACTAGCATAAATATATATTATTATGACAGCTATGGCCATTTTGTAACTATAAAGAAATATATTGACAAAGCCTGCTTGCAACTATCATAAATATTAATCTATTCACTACAGTAATGAGATAAATAAATTATCTCATTTCTAATCAAACAAAATAAAATGAAAATCATCACTGGCATCATTTAAGATTTAAAATGTTTTTGATATTGGGAAGTTATTGTAACTAATATAACATACTAGTCATTGTCACTAGATAAATCAATATTAGCTATAGCGACTGAATAAAATTACAGTGAAATCTATGGAGATCATTACACTTCTCTCCAATAATAGATTCTTTCAACAAAGAATCCTTCCCTTTCCTCTTTCCACATATATAAGACCATTTATGATAGCACACACACCCTGGCCCTATTTATAACTACATAAAAATATCAGAGAAAATTAATATCAAATATCAAGTTGTAAAAGGGGTGTAATAACTTTTATTCAATTTAGCTAAGTACATGTGTTTTCCCCAGACTCCACTAGATTGTTTTAAATCTAGATAAATATCATCTGTTCATAGTGTACCAGGTTCAAACCCATTCAGTACATTATTTACTACACATGCACTTGGATGAATAAAAAATGGCATTTTACATGTCAGCTAGTCAATAAAACAATAAGATCCCACTATCATAAAATTTAAATATCTGAACTTTTACAGATATTAAACACTTTTATGGGTATTGCTAGATTAGTTTAAGTACATCAGTTTACAGATACATGTATGCTCTAACTAATGGCTCACAAGCAAACCTAGTGATGTCAATTATTTATAGATGGCCATTAAACCTATTTCTTCAACTTATTTACCAATAATGATGTAATGATGATGATGATGATTCCATCCACAGCTTTTGTAATGAACTCACAATAACAAATTTATCTTTTATAAACATATAAGCACTTATTTAAAACCATATTATGTTTAAGCTGTGATTTGATTATTAATTGGGATTTAATTACGTTGTTGCTCATAGCTAATCCCATAACATTAAATTTAGCTTCTTTTAAATCTATAATTATTCATTTGAAACATTATTTGTTCAAATGGTGAGTTAACCAATAACATTCCACTGTTTATAATGAAAACCCATTGGCACAACATAAAATTATAGCTTTTTTTTGCTATCAACCTATAATTATTTAAAACTTGGTTATATGCAAAATGTAATACAAAAAACCTCATTATACATTAATTACTATCCAACACTTAATGATGATGATTGATTATAATTAAAGAGTTTTGGCTACATAAACTATCTGAGTTGGGTGATGATGAGAATGTAAATATCTCTCTGTGTGTGTATCCTTTCTGTAAATCAAAAAAGATAAACTATTTAGTGTTCTGGTGACTAGAACATCAAGAAAAGGGAGTTTTCCATCAGACTCTGTCTCTATTGTAAATTTAGTATGAGGATGCATATTATTTAAATGTAAGAAATAATCATCTAATTTATTTTTTTTCATGTTGCCATATATCAAAAAAGATAAACTATTTAGGTTCTGGTGACTAGAACATCAAGAAAAGGGAGTTTTCCATCAGACTCTGTCTCCATTGTAAATTTAATATGAGGATGCATATTATTTAAATGTAAGAAATAATCATCTAATTTATTTTTTTCATGTTGCCATATGACAAAAGTGTCATCTATGTATCTGAGCCAAATGAGAGGTTTTAAAGATGATGATTCTAAAGCATGAGTTTCTATATTTTCCATGAATAAATCAGCTATTACTCCTGAGATAGGTGAGCCCATAAGAGTACCAAAAATTTCTATGTAATGCTGTCCATTGTATACAAAATATATATTTAAGAGACAATGTTTAATCAAAGTAATAATACGGTCTGGTAAATTGCAACATTGTGAGATTATATTTAAAGCTTCATCAATTGGAATGTTTGTGAACAAAGACATGACATCAAAACTGACCAGAATGTCATTAGCATTAATTTTTATACTTTGTAAAACAGAAATAAAATGAAAAGAGTTTTTAATATATGATTTAATATATGGGATTGTAGGTTTAATGAAATCCGATAAGTATCTAGCTAAAATATGAGCTGGAGAACCTATTGCACTTACTATTGGACGAAGGGGGATATCAGGTTTGTGAATTTTTGGAAGTCCATAAAATTTTGGACAGACACAAAATTTTTCACGAGGGATTATTGTGCTGTTTATCTCTGTTTCAATAGACGATTTATTAATAATAGCTTTTGTTGTTTTTTCCAAATACGTAGTATGATGTCTTTCTGATAGTTTATAAGTTTTATCTTTAAGCAGATCTAAAATTTTATTATGGTAAATGTCACAATCCATAACAACTGTGGCATTACCTTTATCAGTTGGAAGTACAACAATTGATTTGCCAATTTTATATTATTTAATGCTTGTCTTTCTTTCTTTGAAATATTATTTTTAGGAAGCTTTGCTTTTTTAAAAATATTACAAATCCCAGCTCTAGCCAAATCAGCCGATGGAACATCTATTTTATCAAGAGCTGATTCAACATTACAAACAATTTTCTCAAACGGTATCCAGGAAGGTATTAAAGTGAAATTGAAACCTTTATCTTAAACCAAAACTTCATCTGTAGAGAGGGCTTTCTTAGATAAATTATAAACAGTTTTTTGATTTGGATACGTAATGTTTGGGGATTGTGTTCCAGATGTGATAATCTCTACCAGTGCAAAATTAGAGAAGCCATTGAGATACTTAAAAGGCCAGATTGTATCAATAAGCAAGATGATACATGCAAACTTCCTCCTTTTTGGAAAGATTTTTTTAAGAAACATTCCTAAATTTAACATGTTTGCTATTGGTGGAATTTTAACATTTTTTTCAAATCAGTGATTGTAGCGCCTCTACAACTGTCTTTCTACCTTTTATAACTCTGTGGATGACTTGTGTCACCAAGTCAAAATGTCAGTATATTAATATTAAAAGTTTTTAACACGGATAAACCCACAAAATATGTTATATATATATATAGTAAGAAAAATCTTTCACTTTTCTTTATTTATTTAATAACATGAAAGCTAAACACCTTCAAACAGATACGCTTTAAAAATGCTTACATGACAGCCAATCAGATGGAATAATGGCATCACATGGGACTCTAAATTCTAAAACACAAGCCAGAATTATTAGAAAAAGATGGGACCCATCTTAATCTATGCCTCAATTATATTTAAATAAGCCAGACTAAAGCATTTTGAATTAAGAGTGTGAAGCTTAAATACCTTCACATTTAATCCACTAAATATTATATATATAAATTAACAACGCGAAATCATCTGATTTACAACGAAGAAATATTTTAAATCTAATGAAATGATATTAATAAATGTAAATATATTAAATTTAAGTGTAAACAGATAATACATAATAACATGAAAGCTAAACACCTTCAAACAGATACGCTTTAAAAATGCTTACGTGACAGCCAATCAGATGGAATAATGGCATCACATGGGACTCTAAATTCTAAAACACAAGCCAGAACTATTAGAAAAAGATGGGACCCATCTTAATCTATGCCTGGGTCCCATCTTTTTCTAATAGTTCTGGCTTGTGTTTTAGAATTTAGAGTCCCATGTGATGCCATTATTCCATCTGATTGGCTGTCACGTAAGCATTTTTAAAGCGTATCTGTTTGAAGGTGTTTAGCTTTCACGTTATTATATATTATCTGTTTATGCTTAAATTTAATATATTTACATTTATTTATTTAAGTAATAAACACTCAAACATATAAATAGATTAATATCTATGTGCCAATTTTATTAAAATAAACTAAAAATGAAGACAGATATATAAAATATTTAAAAGTTGTAATTATATTTTATTGAGGTCACAGGAAGTATATGTAAATACTTAAACAAACTTTAACTTGTAATGAATGTGCCTTAAAATTTGTAATAGTCAAACAATATTATTTTGCCAACAGAGGGACTTCACAACCCATGACATAATATAGTGATTTTTATGAAGATAAGAGTGGCCATCTTATCTTCTACTTATATAGGCCAATCTGAAGCATCCTGATTTGGGAGCATGAAGTTGTTGTTCTCTTCACTGTTTAAGTCCACTATTTCTTTACTAATTATCTTCACAAAATCTTGTGATTTACAGTGAGTTAATATTGTGATCTTAATATTGGAGAATCTATAAACTATTGTAGAGATGTAATTATATTTTATTGAGCACACAGGAATTATATGTAAATAATTAAACAGGCTTTAATATGTAATAAATGCAGCTTAATATTTTTAATAATCAACCAATATTATTTTGCTGATAGCACACTTAACTGATGAAGACAACAACAACTTCATGCTCCTAAATCAGGATGCTTCAGATTGGCCTATATAAGTAGAAATTTATGTTAAAGATAAGAGGCTATTCTTATCTTTATAAAAGTCACTATCTTGTGTCATGGTTTGTGAGGTCCCTCTATTGGAAAAATAATATTACTTGACTATTAGAAATTTTAAGGCACATTCATTACAGATTAAAGGCTGTTTAAGTATTTATATAAAATATTTAAGAAGAGTTTAATCATAGAGACTGAAGCTGTCCAGACTAGGATTGTGACATCCTGAGTCCAACCACACTTCAACTCGTAAGCCAGTACTCCAAGACCATATGAATGACCACCTTGAAATCACACATAGTATACCATTTTATTCATGGCCAACAAGCAATAAGACTCATTAAAATTGCTATTGGTTGCATCTAATGTATAATTAACTAATGGAGCCTTTATTAATGCATTGATTTTACATATATATTGTGACCTTTGGTTTATTTTATCTATAAACCAATTGTAAGAAAATGAAGCTAATTGTAGGCAAAAAAAAATTTTTTAATATAAGAAAAGTTGAAAAGTTTTATTTGAAAAATCAATAATTGTATAGTGCAAATGTAACATATAGAGAGATACAGTTTGTGTTTGTATAAAATATAGCTAGCATTATTTAATGCAAGAGGGGTTGATTTTGTTTTTGTTTGTATGCTGCTATAATAATTTACCAATATGATAATTGAGAAATAGATATTTATATGGCTAAGATAAAGACTTTATGAATTTTAATGTTTATTACTAAAAAGTTGGTGAAAATTGAAATTGAATTAGTTATCAGTAGCCTTAGTTTGATAGTTTCTTTCCAAGAAAATGGGCTTAAAGTTATAAGAAATTATAATGGATATTTATGTTTATGATTATCAGAAATTATAATGGATATTTTATGCTTGTAATTATAAGAAATTATAGTGGGTCTGTTATGCTCATGTAATCTAAATAACCAGTTTTCTATTGAATGTTCTGCATATGTATGTGTGTGTAATACAGATATATGGGTTTGATTTTTTTTCTTTCCTTTATGGAAATTGATATAGTGTTCTATATTGTTTCATGATAAGTGTAAAAAAAAATGAATCTGTTCTAATTTATTATTCCTAAGTCTAAAATGTAAATCTAAATAAGAAATCATTTAAGTAAAAGAATGTAACATTTATTTTACCAAAAATTGTCAGTAAATTTATCTTTTAATTGGATTTTCTTTTAATTGCCTTTTCATAAATTAACCAATAATGTGTTTAACCATATGGTATAACATGAGCTAAGAAAAGTCATTAAAATTGACAAGTAATAAATGGCTTTTAAGTGTTCATTCTGAGAGGGAGTTTTAATTAAGGTTTGAGAAGAACCAGATATAAAAAGAAGGGTTGACAAATATTTTTTCTTCCCCCTCCTTGTGAATATAAAAGGGCTGGAGAAAATGAAGGGGGTGGACTTTGCTAATTCAGAATTAACTGGCTATTTCAAAAACAAATTTTATCTCTGATTTTTTTTTTAATTTTCTTTTTCAGAGTTTAATAATATATTTAAGAAGTACAGTATAATCAAGATAGGAATTTCTAATTCATATATTAGGGTGCATATTTTTCTCCCTCAAATCAATTATGAACAAATCAATTTTTAATAAGAGATTCTGTGTTGAATGCCACAACCTGTCTATTTGGCTTATTAAGAATTCATTTAAGGAGAGAACTATCAAACTGTTGTATAATATTAAAAGACCAATTCATATTGAAATAATTATTTGGCTGGTTAAAATTAATTTGAAGCAACAGCAGCAAACTTCTATATAATGTTTAAAAGCCAATTCATGTTTAATGACCAAAATCTACTTGTTTAACTATATTTTGAATTTAAAATGGAAAAGAACAACAATATTCAAACCCAGGAGGAAACTCATCTTAGGAAAGATAATCAGCAGAACTCTTTTAATTTTTTTTATATACCTTTTGATTAAAAGATATCTGTGCGTTTTATATACATTTTGATTAAAAGAACTGTCTGTGCATTTTTATATACATTTGATTAAAAGTAACTGTCTGTGCTATGCATCTATATAGCTATCTCCAAATAAAATGAACTAAATACAGTAATTAACTGATGGACAATAACATCAGAAGGAAAAGACATTGGAAAAAGACTATCGTAATGTTTGATATATTCTTTATTTCATTTTGTTTACATAACATGTCGCATGTTTTATAGAAACTTTAACCACTAGATTATATTAATTTAATTTTTTTTATTTATGTTTTAAAATGTTTAAAGGAAAGAAGGGAAAATGATTTTGATCCCCATTGAAGTATAAATGCTTACATAATTTTTTAAAAAAAAAAAGGGGGGGGGATGATACAAAATATTTTTTTTATTCTGAACAAAATTTATTTTAATGCTTAATATTAAATATATGAAGAGTGATGGGATGGCCATATGAAAAATCATTATTATACCATATGTGTTGATGATCTGTTATTAGGATAGATATTGGGTGGATGGTGCCATTGGCTTGACTGTTTAAAATTGAGATAATTCATGTATGTTTTGATTCGAGATCTGGTTAGTCTTTGTCATTTGTTTAGACTGTAATCGATGTATGTGTGGGCATATGTAAAGCTATAAATGCTTATTATTACTGAGGTAGAGTTATCTTACCACCTCAAAAATGGGAAATAACTATTTCATAATTTGTTTACTATGGCAGTAGAAGATGACCAATTTTCACTCCAGTTATTTTTGTTAAGATAGGAAATTATTAATAGAGTTATTGTTCAAATTGTAGTAAATGTTGTGCATGCCTATATTGAATAAGTGTATAGACAAGAATTCTTAACATGATTCTAGGTCTTAGAGAAGATCTTTCTCTCGCTGACTAAAGCAAACATTTGAAGCTAAGAGTTGTTGTTGTTTTTTAATTTTCCTTACCAAGACTCTGATGTGTACGCGTTATAAAATACTGCATGGTGATGTAAGATATGAGGAGTGTTTTTCTTATGTAGGACAGAATAAAAGGTACCTGGACAGGATAAAAATTTCAGTCAGATGTATGTGTGTTGAAGGGGGGATGACAAAGATTTTAATTTGGAAGCTAACCGATCTATAGTCGATTTTGTGAAGGATGGTAAATTGAGTCTCATCAAGCTAGGGCAACATGCTGACCTATAAAATATATACGGTCAAAAAACGTGAATATCTGGCAGGCATGAACATAAAATTGTGATTTTTGAATTTAAACCCTTCTGCAAGACCAGTAAAAGATTTTTCATGTCACATCATCCTTTTTCATAAGAAATATAAAAGTTATTGCTTGTTGAAATAATTTAGAAATTGATGATAATTTATTATTGCTGGTTAGAATAACTAAAAGGGATAAATTATTTTGGAATGGTCCAATTGATAATGTTTGCAATAAAAGGGAAGTAGAAATTTATAGGTTTTCTTAAAGTTAAAAATACGGAGTTCTGATTCTGTGCCTAAGCGTTTGTTGTTTTTTTTTATTTGATAAATAAATGGGTCAAAACAATGAATAAGTCATTCAGAAAATTAGTTAAGTTAAAATATGTATTTGTATCATAAATATTAGTCTTTAGTAGACCTGATATCATATATTTGAGTGTAACAATATTATATATATATAAGTGTGTTTTTATTTTTATTTATTATCATTATTGTTAATGTAATAAAGATTTATTATTGTTATAAAATTACATTGCGTCTTGTATTTTAATGTTTCAAATATCTCCAGAATCTACATCCAGCACCTATATTTAAAGCTAATATTAGTTCATATTTAAAATTAAATTATTCATTTTTATATTGATAAATTGTTTCCATATTCGATTCACATAATTAATTTTTATATTGATAATTTATTTCCATGATTGATTTACAGTATTCATTTTTATATTGATTATTTCAATATTCGATTCATATAATTCATTTTTACATAATTTATTTTCATAGTTAATTTGCACAATCTAATTTTATGATTTATTTCCGTATTTTACTTACATAAGTAATTTTTGATCGATTTATATGATTAATGTTCATGTTTTACTTCCATAGTTTACTTTGGCAAAATCTAATAGATTTAAAATTATTGGTTAAATTTGGTCAAACAGATTACATAAGATAGAATAAAATTACAGGGAATAGTTAATTTAAGTTTAATAAATTTAATCATTTGTTCATTGTAATGTTGTGAATATTGGGAGCAGACATAAAATCCCTTTCCTGCTCTCGGTGTTAAAGTGATTCCCACTAGTAAACTCATATTAAAATTTAATTTAACATATTTGGGATCATATCCATTACAATGTAATCCTTATATGTGCACCTCTTAACAGATCTAGACCTTGAGAAAGAGCAGTTCGATTATTTGTCTAAGAGCTAGTTTGGAAGTCAAGTAGCATATTATAATAAAATTATTATACTATTATTAGAATAGTGATCATGCATTGATGGTTGATTGAAAGGAATATGTGTGTTTAGAGAAATAAAATTAAGGGTTCTTAGATTAGAGAACATAACACAGATATTCCGTATTATACAATTGTAGCTATTGAAAGTGATAGATGCTGAGAACGACAAATAAAGTAATGGAATTAAATGGGGAGAATTTATTTATGATAATTTTTATCTTGTATTAAATAAAATAATAATTTTATATTATGAACATAAATTATGAGTTCTCTGCATCGATTACTGATTTATTTCCAGTCATATATAAATGAGAAATGTATATAACATTTTCCATAGTTACCACTCGAGATGAGATATTTATAATAAAGTTGTGGAAGAAAGTTATTACATTATTATGAATTTAATAATACATTTATCATGAAATAATTGCATGACTAATGCTAGGTTTGAAATTAAGACCACATAGATTGAATGGTTTTATCAATATTATTTTTTTTTGAGAGACAGTTTAATCACTTTCTCCATTATCTTTCTATAGTCCTAAACATGGTTAATGATGATGATTTCTGATGGACATTACGATTTATAGTTGCAATTTGGCGCCCAGATATACTTGATCTTATTGTTAATATTAATAGATAAACACACTAGCCATCCTTGTTTGATCCTAAAGTTAATATTAAATTCAATTGATTAGCTACTTGAAATAAATGAGACTTTGTTGACGTTAAATAAGTTAAAGATTGCGCTGAGCAAAAGTCGAGGTTACAATATATATATAATAAATAATTAGAATTAGATTGACTAATGAGACCGAGAATTGACTAGGTTAATTTAACTATAGTTTTATTTCTTTCAATCAATCATAATTTAAACCAATATATATATATATATATATATATACCAATATATATATATATATATATATATATATATCACAACTTATACAATACGTGAAAATGCGCGCAGGCATTTAATGTCTGAAGAGTTCAGGTATTCTCTTCATACAGAGTCAAATACAAGATATTAAGACAAATAATTATTATGCTTAAGTAAGATGAATTTAACAGGTGTTTATCTTATAAATTAATGATAGCAATATATAAATAAATCACCACTACGTCATGTCTATAGGGAAATATGCCAACTCCTCTTAATTTGTGGCTGTATATAAGTAATTACACTAAGCCTTGGTTAACACTTAACAATGGACATTACTTATCCATTTCTATATTTATTCATTTAGCCTAGAATCAGCTACAATAAATTAGATTGAATGTGCTTTCAAGAGTATCTCATACAATTGCTGAAAGTAATGAAATAAGGAAGTAGAGTTGGCTGCTCTGGATGTACTAATGTGCTATAGCACCAGCAAATACAATATTAAAAGTCGTTCTGTGGATGGATTGGTAGATCAAGGGTTTCTGCGACAAACGCCGGTACCCTGAAACTGATCGTTAGGCTGTATGAGGAAGGAACAATTAGTTCAGAAATGGCAGACTTACATGCTGACTTGGCCTTAAACTCAGGCTTCACGACTGCTCTACCCTATAAGAGGAAGATGTGCGGGCTTAACCAAGCTCCATCTTAAAGATGTAAATATACGTAGCAGAAAAATGAGAAAACTATTTAACTAAATCAATCACATCCACCAAGCAAAGAGTATTGTAAATTTAATATTCCACATACAAAAACAATAGCTTATTAGCTTGATCAATAGAAGACAACTCTTACGTAGCATGATAATAAATATATGCTATAGATAGGAATAGTTATAGATATTCTTTACTGTTCCAATTAAACCTAATTAGTTATTGATCAAATAATTAATACTTTAAAAGGAGGGAAAGTATATTTGAAGGGATTTTATAAATAAATTAACTAGCAAATATACTTATAAATATTTCTCAAGGCTAGTCTATTTCTTGTATAAAATAAATTAAAATTAATTTCTCACTGAAACACCACATTTCAAATTTAAAGTGAAATAATTACTAATAAAATAATAAACATTAAAGAGCACAGAGCAAGTCGCTACTATTTTCATAAGAGGGTTGAGAAACAGCAGGCAGAAAAATAAGGCTATAAATAATTACGTGAAAGGTTTTAAATACTCTCTTCTTAAAATATTGAAATTTATTGTTCGCTGTTTCAAAGCATCAGCATATCATACAATAAATATTAAAAACTAAATAATTAAGAAAGAACTATAAACATAACTGCAGTGATATAGTTTTAAATTAGAAAAATATTAATTCATTTTCTTAATGAAAGAAATTTTAAAAGCAAGTGGGTCATTTAAAGATTTTGACAAAATAGAAAAACTTTAGCATTTAGAAAAAAATACATTTAGTGATTAGTTAGCTAATTTGAATTTAAGAGTTTAAAAAGGTGGTATAGGATTAACATAAAATTAATACAGAACTCTGCAGTTTGAAGGTAATTTACTGGTTATTAATACAGGTGCTTGATCTGGAGTTTGGTGAGCTTTCTGGTCGGCTTGCAGCATCCTCTTCTTTTCACAGTAAGGCTGTAGATTTTATGGCAGCATGCTGGTTATGACAGTGTTGGATGGAAGCGAACCCATCACCTAACTATGGGGTGACAGCCAAGATTGCCCCTCTAGCCTGACATTTCAGTTCTAAAACTAACTTTGATTCTGATGGCAAACACTATTCAAAATGGAGTCCCTTTTTGTCAAGCTCAAAACATGGCCTATTTATATTTCACCTTATCAGCCTTAACACCTTTTAAGAAGGTACTTTTTTTTAGGATTATACATTTTAATTGATTTTACCAATCATATAATCTGATTTTAAATATGCTGATAAGTTTCTGAGGTGTTATAACTTTTCCTTAATTCTAAATTTTAATTAAATTTTCCAAAAGCATCCAATTTTAATTTTAAATCTATCGATAAATTACTAAGGCATTATAGTTATAACTTTTGTTATGGCTTTTGTAAAACAATTTTGCTGTAAATAACTTTAATTAGTCAGGCCCCAAAATAACTTAAATTTTTATCTGGCACAATTTCAATTAGCCAGATTTTAAAATGACTTTTTAACTTGACCTAAGGTATGGGCAGTTGTTAATTACATTCTTGTTTACAGCAAAATCTGTTTCTAACCAAAAACTTTTAATCCTAAAAAAACATTTAATTTTAAAGAAAACTTTTCAACATATTTGAAATAAACCTTTTAACATATTTTAAATCAACCCTTATTTAAAATATATGGTAGTTGTGGAGGGATCATACTGCTGCCGATAGATGGCACTGCACCACCAACAACAACCAGCCCGAAACTGGCAAGTGATAAATTTATATATTAAATTGGCCAAACCCCTCCCCCAAAATGCCTGAGGCAATACAAATGCAAGGAATGCATCAAAAATAAAAATTACAAAAAAAAAAAAACAAAGAAAATCCTATAAAATTCAATTTAAAAAAAAAACAAAAATCAGTGAAAATACGCAAAACACAGACTCCCACACACACCCATATGGGTAACTTCATCAAATTCTTCACTGAAATTGAAAAGTAAAAGCGCTCAAGGCAATACAAATGCAAGGAATCCATCAAAAATACAAATTACAAAAGAAAATCCTATAATAATTCAAATTAAAAAAAAAAAAAATCGGTGAAAATCCACAAAGTAAGAAACATGCCAGACAAAAAGCAGGAAATCCAAAAACATCAAATTATTTACCTTTCAACATAAATATGCATCTATGATTATATTGAAAAGCAACTAATTATACTCTGGCTTTCAAATTATTACATATCTAAATTCAGCAATAATATTTAAATAATTAAAAAGCAATACACAAAAAATAATTACCAAAGTCCTTCCAATCATAGTAGGCACTTGAATGTGTTCAGCATAAAAATCCATTAAGAAAAACATTATTTTGATTTAAAGTTCACATTTTAAATAGTAACAGTGGTCATTTGGTGTGAAAAAATATAGCAAAGATGGCAGAATTTTGAAGCTTTGAACACGCTTGAATAGCAGCAGAAGATTAAGTAACAGTGGTTATTTGGTGTAAAAAAATATAGCAAAGATGGCGAATTTTGAAGCATTTTGGAACAGATTTTAACACACCTAAATAGTAAGAGAAGATTAAGTAACGGTGGTTACAGCAATGATGGAAGAAATTAGCAGATTATAATTTAAAAATTGTAAAATTTAGATTGATGGTATATTAATCACTTGCAATATTGCATCAAATAGATCTTCACCATGATGCAATCATCGCCACATGAATTTGCCTAAATATGAATCCAGATAACATTGAGCGGTCCCATTCTCTCATTTATTACAACATTGTAAAAGCCCCCAAAGTCTTTCTACATTTTAAGTATGGGCCCCAGTAGCAGGATCAACAAAATTGTAGGAATGATTCACTTTGAAGTGTTGTAAACCTGCAGCATTCAATACATCACTTTTGTAGGCCTTCCAGCAATCACTATATATGATAGATCCTGGTGCTACATGTTGTTTAATGGCATCTAGAAGAACATATGCTGTTCAATCTGGAATAGCAACAATGAAACACTCTTTGTCTCTCTACATAAACCACCAAATAACCACTGTTGTGGAAGAATTTTTCCCTGTTGATTTTTAAGTTTACTGAATAAAGTTATGTCAACCTCTACAATTTTTCCTGGGCCTCCAATTTTGTAGGATTGGTGAGACAACAGACTTTCTTTACATACTTCTCTCAAATATTGCTTATATGCAACAACAGTCTTCCTGTCCAAATCCAAATCATTTTTTGCAATTGCATGATCAATTGGTTTTTGCTCCAATAATAAATGATTTGGATGGCTGTGACAAATGACAATTTGCAGCCTTCAAACCAGGTTCCTTTTCAAAGTGCTATGCGACATTGACATGCCTTAATGTTGCATTTCCATTGTGCCCTTGCACTCACATAAATCTTTATTTCATGGCCATTAATACACACTCTTTGAGATGGCAGAACACTTTTACTTTGGAGGAACTCCACTGCTTCAAGTTCTGTCTTTGGTAGATCCCAAACTTTCATCATTTTGAGTAAAAAAAAACAAATATTATGGAAAAGATTATACTTAAATTTCAGCTGCTACTGATATTTAAGCATGGGATTTTGAAATGTTGCCTCAAAGTTTGTGCATATTTAATGTTGTATTCTTCTACATCACAAAATAATCCATATTAACCCTGTCAAAAAATGAAAATTATCCCAACAACTTGTATTTATAGCAATACAAAATAATTAACAAGTCATAATAAAACTAAGCAGGTATTTCAAAAGTGTAGTTTGGTTACATTTTAATTAAATTTGTTGGCTTTGGAAATTATATTTTTCATGTAAAATGTCTATTACGTCATATTTCATTTTGAAAGTAGAAACTGTGATTTAATATATTATCATGTGATTATATTTAATTGGTATGTGTATATGGATGTAATTCAGTATTTTCCTAAGACTCTCATATACCATACATATATGATGAAATGTTTAGGATATTATTAAACAGTTTCTAGCTTTTGTGAGTATGTTAAATGGTAATTTTAAAAATAAATTTCATTTAGAGTCAGCACCATTTTTCATTTTATTTTGGGAGATAGCTAATGGATTTATATGCTTCAAATAATATTTTTGTATGGCACATCATACTTTGCATTTTCAAAATGAAATGTGATTTTCACACAAAAAACAATTTCTGGAACCAAAAAAACTGGAAAAATCCAAGTGCCTACTATAAAAGGAAGAAAGACATTGGTAATTATTTTTTGTGTACACCTGGGTCTCTTTTTACATGGACTTATTTAACATGATTTTGAAGTCACGTGATTCATGTTTCACTGGAAGTCAAACTCTGATAATGCGCTCTTACTTTAAATAATAAATTTCGTGCACTTACATTATATTGAAAATAATAGTATGTTATTGGAATTCGACTTTCATCTTAATAATTTCAATATTTTCTGTGCTTTATAATAGTAAGATTTTATGCAATAATAAAATTAAAATCATGATTTCCACATTTTATATATACACACATTAAATTTTACAAGATTATAATGTAAATTTGTTCAAACATTGTGCTGTTAATTTTGCATTTTAAATCACATTCTGTTTTTGCTTTTTTAAAAAAAAACGTAATCAGTGGGCACAATTAAATTTGACAATTAAAAATTAAAATCTGATTTTTAATTGTAATTAACACTTTAAAAATTACTTGGTGACTTGAAATTAATGTGATGTGAAATTTGATTTTTAAACGGAATTGAAAATTAAAAAATTAAAGACAAAAATAAGAATTTAATTTTTAGTTGTTAGTTTCATAAACAATTAATAAAATCATCATCTCAAAGATTAATTACTAATTACATTGTCACCAGAAAACCATTGACACAACATGAGTGTGAAGTTGGTGCTAGTTGTATTTCCCCAGTTTGCAAACGAACGTGTTTTTTTGGAAAATAGCGATAATAATTAAAACGTGTATTTAAAAATGTAAACTACTGTACTGTAAATTATGCATAAAATATATATTATTTTGAATAAAATTAAATATTATAGTTAAAAAAAGTTTGTCTTGTATTAATTTTTTTCAAATTTGAAATTTTTTATTAGTCATATTTTATTTCCTTATTTTTTTTTTTGTGCGAATTTTAAAGTAATTTTACATTGGTGCTTTGCTTTTATGCGAATTTTGAAAAATCACAGACAGCATCCCCCCTTTTTCAATGTAAGTTACATCTATTTTTGCATGATTTCATTTACGTGTGTTTTCTGAGGAACCTATCTATCGTGTAAAACGAGACCAAGGTGTATTGCTCTTTAATTATTAAATATTATTAATGAATTTAGATATGCCATAATTTCAAAGCCAGAGAAAAATTGCTTTAAAGATAAATAATTTGATGTTGAAAGTCTTTTTTTTAAGTATTTAGTATATTTTTTGAAAATCTACACCGACTTAATTTGCCAAGTAATGCTATTTTAGGGGGGAAGGGATTTTACGTTGGTAATTAGACATCTCACATTAAAAAATATAGATGCATTTGCAACTTTGTTTAAATAAAACATAAATATGCATCTTATATATATATATTTACTATGCACAAAATATAGTACTAAAGTATGTTTTAAAGAAAGTATTTTCTATTTGGCAAAATACTGAACAATCATTTATTATTTGAAATTGCATTGGTATATTATATACGTGTGTGCATAACTTTCTTTAAATAAAACTGCTAGGGTTTGTAGATATCTTCTGTTAAATTATTTTTTTAATCTGCTGGGAATCACTTTTGATAAAAGTGTTAAAAAATTACCAATAGCAAGCTAAATTTTGCATGACATTGTGATGATCAACTCATCATTGTGCAAATAGTGCTGAACTGAATCTGGAACAAATGTTGATAATTTTTCCAGTTTCTCTTTTAAACTTGTTATAATTATATTTAATTACTTACTATGTATTAATATGTGTTATGAGTTATAATTATATCTGTTACTTAAATAATGCACAAGCATATTTGGAAATAGTCTTTTATTTTTTAAATATTGATAAGATTTAGTACATTTTAGAAAAGTTATTTGGTGGTTGCCATATTTCGTTATAATTTTACACTGGTAATACAACAAATTCTGTATTTGCATTATAATTATTTCTGATAGTTTTTTTTTTAATTTGTATTTTAGAAGTATTTGTTTGATTTAATTTTTCCATTTCAGTTATTTTTGGATAGAAATTCTTTATTGGGGGAGGAAGCCGGTTTTACATTTGAGTTATTTTTGATGATATGCCATAATTTCAAAGCAGAGATATTTAATTTGAAAAATAAATTCTCTTGTGTAATATTCTTTTTAGTTTATATAAACATTGCTTTTAAATCTGATCATTTGCAAATATTAAAAGCTAAATAATTTGATGCAACTCTGTTTTTGTATTTCCTGTGAAAAGTTACTGGGTGGCTGCCACTTTTCAGTATAATTCTTCAGGTGGAAGGGGGAGAGGGTATATACTGTATTTGCATTTTAATTATTTTTGATCAAATTCTTGATGCGTAGTGTTTTTTGGGGCTGTTTTTTAAATTTGTATTTTAGAAGTATTTGTTTGATTAAATTTGTCCATTTCAGTTATTTTTGGATAAAAATTCTTCATTGGGGGAGGGGGTAGGCTTTACATTTGAGTTACTTTTGATGATATGCCATAATTTCAAAGCGGAGATAAATAATTTGAGAAATAGATTCTCTCATGTAATATTCTTCTTAGTTTATATAAACATTGCTTTTAAATCTGATTGTTTGCAAATATTGAAAGCTAAATAATTTGATGAAATTCTGTTTTTGAATTTCCTGCATTCCTCCATTGTTGTTTGTTTGCGTACTTTTACTGATTTCTGTTTTTTTTTAATTGAATTTTATAGCATTTTCTTGTTTTGTTTTTTTATAATTTGTACTTTCGATGTATTTCTTGGATATACATTGCCTCAGGCATGTTTATTTTTTTATTTAAGTGAAGAATTCTTAATTTTAGGGGGGGGTATGTCTTTGTCATATTTTCACCGATTTCTGTTTTTTTTTAATTTGAATTTTATAGGATTTTCTTTGTTTGTTTTTTTTTTTGTAATTTTTATTTTTGATGGATTTCTTGCATTTGTATTGCCTCGGGCATTTTTGGGGGGAATTTTGGCCAATTCTGTATATACATTTAACACTTGCAAGCTTCATGCTGATTGTTGATTGGGGGTGCAACACCATCTACCGGCAATAGTACGGTCCCTCCACAACTACCAAATATTTTATATCTTTTAAAATTTTAAATCAACATAATATATTTAATGTTTTAAATCATGCCACCCCTATATACATTATAAATATAGGTTGGATTATATATCCATATACAAATTAAAATAATAACTTTATTAATAAATTGACCCCTATCATTACTTACCATAATAAATGTATTTTATTAAAATACGATGTGATACTAGTAATAATATGCTATAATTCTATCAATCCTATCTAATTATAGCATTATTTCAAATGAAAATATATAATGCTGTTCTGACAGCCATGATAGCAAATTGTAGATTTATTTTACATATCATGTAACTGTTTAAATGCAAATGGGCTATTAGGTTGATGATGAAATGGCAAGGGATTAAGAGGTTACCATTTCAATATATATATATATATATATATACACACACAAAATCATAAAACAATACAATACTTGATAAAATCCAAAATTCTTACACGATCATGGTTCCATCTACTACAAATAGACCTCAAGTGAAAAACAAAATTATAGAACAAACAGGCATATGCAAAAAAAAAAAACTGTCCCATAATTCATTTCAAACACCATCTTCCTTTAATATCAAAAAGATTTCTTCATAAGATTGATAGTCTCAAATTCAAGGAGTTTCATCATTCCTTTATTCTTTTTTTTAGTTAATTCTTTTCATAAAAAATAACTGATGCATAATCAAACAATATTGTATGATCTATATTTAATTCATGAATATATAAAGGTGAGTTAACAAACCTATGTTTAACTCTACTTATATGAAACCTAATCCTTTCATTAAGGCTAGGCTACACATCCTCTGATCTATGTAAAACTTACCACAACTACCTGGAATCTTATAAACAATACAAGGAATACACTTTCTACCAATAGACTGCTTTGAACCATTGAGTAATGAAGTCAAATCAGAAAATTTCTTCCATGTAACCTTCATTTCACTTAACAAAGGAAATTCGTATAAACACATTTATATATTGAAGACATAAATGGTAAGGACATATACTCGTTATTCTTACCAACACAATTCTTACCATTAAAAGCATGACTATACACATTATTATTAAATACAACATTTCTAATAAAATCATGATTGTAATTAAATTATATATAATCAGCAGCAAATTGACTTCTTTGAATATCAGCATTATCATTAAAATTATTAAGTCTTCTATTCCTACAACAAAAATTCAACAAAGAAATATTGATGTGTAAAAGGCTGGTGACTATCAGGTTTATCCTATTTTTCAGATTCTTAGGTTGTATAAAATGACTACCAAATAAAACACCATTACCCTTTACAACACTTAAATCCAAAAACTTCAATTTTCCAAAATCTAAACTACCACCCTCAATAGTAAACTTAATACTAGAATCAAAAGCATTCAATCTACTTAAAACTCCTCTAATTTTTCTTTTTGAACAACAAACAATCATTAGCGTACCTAACAAATAATTTTAAAGAACATGAAAACTGACTAATAACACTATACCTTAATTAATCAATATACACAGGTCACATCAATGAGGAAATAATAAAACCAATAAGCCAACTCTCTCTAATCTTATAAAATACATCATTACACATAAAATATATTGAATCCTCTAACAGCAAAGCAAATCATAAAAAACTTTAGTCTTATCTGCAGAAAAACATTCCATTTTTTGTAAATTTGAAAGAAAAACGGCAACACTTTTTAATTTATCAACCGATTGATACATATTTTCAATATTTAAACTACCAAAAACACACTCATCATCCAAAACAAAACCATTTATTTTCTTAAAAGCTTCAAAAGAAGAAGCCCCAAATTGGCCCAATTCTATATAGTCTTTAAAAATCTTATAAAAAACTTTGATTTTATTAACAATTTATCCTGTAAAACCAAGAATACATCTCAAAGAAAAATTATCTTTATGTGACTTCAAATTAAAGAAAACCTTTGGAGTCACATAATCACTAGGATAACAACTTAAATAAGTATCTCTATCAAAAATCTTTTTATTTTCCATAACTTTCATAATTTTAATTAATTAATATTTAATTTTTTTCTGAGATCAGAATCCTAAAATAACAT
>JAQFVV010006377.1:1459446-1474446 GCA_028023455.1 Epiperipatus broadwayi
TTTTTTCTTAAAATATTCAAAATGTCATCATTCTAAATTATATGTATGTAATATAAATAAAATGTCCGTTAATTAAAACAAAATTGTAACTATAATAAAAATAATAATTTAAACGGTAACAAACTATTATAAACAATCCTTAAATCCGCAGAAGTACTTTTGGTTAATTTTTTGAACCTGCCTCAGAGGCAGGTTCAAAAAATTAACCAAAAGTACTTCTGCGGATTTAAGCATTGTTTATAATAGTTTGTTACCGTTTAAATTATTATTTTTATTATAGTTACAATATATATATATATATATATATATATATATATATATATATATATAGGGTATATGAGCACAGACTTTCACACAACCCACCATTCTCCAGTCTATCTAATAACATGGGTACACTCAAGCACATATATGCTGAAAAGATAAATAATCACCAATATACACATTTCATGCTAAACCAGCAAATATCAGTTGGTCCAAATTCTCATCTCCCACACATATAAGTGCTCCAGATATATATTACGATAGACAATCTTCATACTTTAAGGGACAGGCTCCAATTTACTACACACTCCAACTCTTCAACCGTCCCTCCAATTAAAAATCAATTAAAAAACTGATGATGGAATGCTCGAAGGCATTCCTGAGGCCGAGATTCGTGTCACACCCATGTTGACCTAAGGTCAATTTGAACCCCACATGTACAGGATATAATCCATTAAATATATATGCAAGGATGGGAAGACATCTCTACAATGTAATAACTGAAACACAGGCTTATTATATATACACCTGTGTCTATATACGTAATATATAGGATATATGAGCACAGACTTTCACACAACCCACCACTCTCCAGTCTATCTAATAACACTGATACACTCAAGAACATATATGCTGAAAAGATAAATAATCACTAATATACATATTTCATGCTAAACCAGCAATCATCAGTTGGTCCAAATTCTCATCTCCCACACATATATACTATAAGTGCTCAGATATATATTAAGATAGACAATCTTCATACTTTCATCAACAGGCTCCTATCTACTACACACTCCAACTCTTCAACCGTTCATCCAATTGAAAATCTGATGATGGAATGCTCGAAGGCCACCCTGAGGCCGAGATTCTTGTCACACCCATGTTGACCTAAGGTCAATCTGAACCCCACATGTACAGGATATAATCCATTATATACATATGCAAGGATGGGAAGACATCTCTACAATGTAATAACTGAAACACAGGCTTATTATATATACACCTGTGTCTATATATGTAATAGATAGATAGATAGATAGATAGATAGATAGATAGATAGATAGATAGATAGATAGATAGATAGATAGATAGATAGATGGATGGATGGATGGATGGATGGATGGATGGATGGATGGATGGATGGATGGATGGATGGATGGATGGATGGATGGATAGATAGATAGATAGATAGATAGATAGATAGATAGATAGATAGATAGATAGATAGATAGATAGATAGATAGATAGATAGCAGTAATAAAAAAAATAGACTGTGCAAATGTTTATTTCATCATTAAAACCACTATAATTCTATTCCTGTATAAAATTTTACTTTACTTTTTCTCCAAATCTGTTTATCCATGGCAATTTTTTTTTTTTTCTTAAAGTATTAGAAATGGCATCATCCTAAATTATATATATATATATTATATATATATATATATATGAAAAACAAAAACAAGTTATAATCACGTAACTTGCTATCACTAGTATTTATGATCAATAGATGGTGTATTACCAAAACCACCGAACAAGCATATATTTGTTTGCATAACCATCAAAAGAGTCAGAATTCACTATCTCTTTCATTTGCTCCACCTTCAGATCAGCTGATTTCAAGCTAATTTGTTATCATCAGTGAAGGATAGGGCTAGAAACTAGATCTAAACACTGACTCCAAGCGTTTATGCAACAAGTTCCAAGTTACATGATTATAACTTGTTTTTCATAAATGTACCTTTAAAGGTTTTTGCAGTGATATATATTGCAGAGGCATTGACTATGTGGTGAAACTGAACTGACATCAGACCCATGTAGATATCTGTCTTGTTAGGCTGGGTTTGAAGACATTACATCTCTGAAAAATTCATGCTTGCAAACTGATAGGGACTTGTTGCATAAACGCTTGGAGTCAGTGTTTAGATCTAGTTTCTAGCCCTATCCTTCACTGATGATAGCAAATTAGCTTGAAATCAGCTGATCTGAAGGTGGAGCAAACAAAAGAGATAGTGAGTTCTGACTCTTTTGATGTTTATGTAAACAAATATATGCTTGTTCAGTGGTTTTGGTAAAGTGCCATCTTTTGATCATAAATACAAGCAATAGCAAGTTACGTGATTATAACTTGTTTTTGGTTTTCATAAATGTACCTTTAAAGGTTTTTGTAATGATATATATTGCAGAGGCATTGACTATGTGGTGAAACTGAACTGATATCAGACCCATGTAGCTATCTGGCTTGTTAGGCTGGGTTTGAAGACATTACGTGTCTGAAAAATTCATGCTTACAAACTGATAGGAACTTGTTGCATAAATGCTTGGAGTCAGTGTTTAGATCTAGTTTCTAGCCCTATCCTTCACTGATGACAGCAAATTAGCTTGAAATCAGCTGATCTGAAGGTGGAGCAAATGAAAGAGATAGTGAAATCTGACTCTATTGATGTTTATATAAACAAATATACATTTGTTCGGTGGTTTTGGTAAAGCACTATCTATTGATCATATATATTATAATGATCTGGATAAGGAGACTTAACATAATCTGCACTACAGGGTGCCATCTAGGCATTTGAACCTAGAAAAATTTATATAGTAGGCAGATACGTAAGTTCAAAAAAAAATTATTTTTATATTGGTTGATTCCGGTCATTAGCCCATTGTCACTAAGTCAGTAGAATAGCAGAGATTTATATTTGATAATAAATTCTTATCTAAGAATATTTTAAAAAAAGAATAAAATAAGCCACTGCCAGTAATTAACATACAAATGTTTATTTACGCACATATATATAAAGTTTAACATTATTATTTTAGTATGTTTACTTTAACATTTAACATTATTTTAACTTTTATTTTAGATTTTAATTTGATTTTAGAATTTAAATTTACATTTTAATTTTTATAATATTATAAGTTTACATTTTAATTAAGTTTGCACAAATGGATTTATGAAAGTTTGTTTTATAATGTTGAGTATAGATCGGTTACATAGATTACACGGTTAAAAACATTTCAACATAAACATAACCAATCAAAATACAAAGTCATTGATAATGTCAATTGCAGAGGGAATTTTATAGGAAACCCAATAGCATTTATCATAAGATGCTGCAAGACACCAATAACTTAGAAGACATCCGACATAAATACATCTTAGATACTCACCATAAGATATCAATATTTACCGCATGTCTATATATTTTGATCAAATATGAAAACCAAAAACATAATTAACTGGTAACGAACCCATGCAAGTGTCTATACCCAACTTAAATTTAATGCATTTTTATTTAGAGTGTCGAGTATGAATAGACTACATAGATTTGCATTTGAAAAGAAAATATTCTATCCTTGTTTAACCTTAGGCCAAAAGTTCGCAGTCAAAACAACTTCAATCCATCTGATATATCGATGTATTCAATGTAATACGACTATGACAGCACAAATAGGTTAAGAGAAGAAATTGCCTTTTGTCAGATAGGAATACTACATCTATCTAACGATAAGAGCAATAGAAAAAAACTCCATAGGAAGGTAACTGCGGTCTCTGTCTTATAATTCCTCCCATAGGCAAAACGAGTATGTGTGGTGTATAAAGCAATTCTGCCTGTAGCGAATCTCGTACTACATCTACTAATTACACCAACATATCCAATTCATTGACCCAATTTAACTACGAAACAAATAACCTAAGATTACCCTCCCCTAATATAACTTTACAAATCTATATAGCCATTCATGCCCGACTTAAATTTAACATTTAGATAACTAGTTTAACGAAAAACAGAAATCATAATAAAACTTAAAGAACAAATAAATAAATAAATGGAAATGATTTTACAAAAGAAATACATTAAATAAAATTATAACTAATTAATAAATAATTTAGTTTGGTCAGATAGGATTCTATTTCTTTAAATTAAGTACTGGGAAAGTTTATATTTTAGAGTTCTTAGTGTTTTCAAATTAATATTGTTCATTAGATTTTATAAAGTTCTTACAGTTTTAAGAAGTCCATAGTTTCTAATTTCTTGCAGTTGCTTGCCATTTGGAGCCAGCGTTAATTCCCTTGATGTCCTATGGTCCTCAATCTAGGAAAACGATGTCATTTCTCTTTCATTTTTTAACAAGATTGAAGGGATTGAAGAGTGCATCTTTTCAATTCCTTCTCCTTCACTCTACACTAAAACATATCTGTCATCTCTTAATAATAACTCACGGAATCATTTCCAAACTTTTCCTTTTATATTAATTTTAAGGATTCAATTGACATTACGTCATCGATGTGATGGTCCTTTCGCCGAGGTCCGATTCCATTGTTTTTCTCTCCTATCTGACCATTGCTTATACATTTTAAATGCCCAAGGGTAGTTTACATTTAACTAATTAAAACAATCATTTTAATTTTTTGATTAATTAATGTGTTTTCCAAACTTAAAGATATATTTTTATCTTTAAATCTTTACTGACAATTTAGTTTTAAAATACTTTTTTCTTTTTTTTAACAAAGTTTTATTTTAATATTTTTTTTCAACTGTGCGATTTTATATATATATATACGAGTTTAAGACATTTATTTTCAATTTTTTAATTATAAAAAAAAAAGTTTTATTTGCGAACTTTTATTTTTTTCATGGTTAATAATAAAAAACAATGTAACACGTACGTATGTGCCCGTTACAATATATATATATATATATATATAGAGAGAGAGAGAGAGAGAGAGAAAGAGAGAGAGGTAATCAAAGAAAGATAGACTGTGCAAATATTTATTTCATCATTAATACAACCATAATTCTATTATTATATGACATTATACTTTACCTCTTTTGCAAATCTGTTTAGCCATGGCAATTTATTCTTTTTTCTTAAAATATCAGAAATGTCATAATCCTAAATTATATATATATATATATTAGACAAACAAACAGAAATACAGATAGATAGATAGATAAATAGATAGATAGGTGGGTGGGTGGGTAGGTAGGTAGGTAGGTAGGTAGGTAGATAGATAGATAGATAGATAGATAGATAGATAGATAGATAGATAGATAGATAGATAGATAGATAGATAGATAGATAGATAGATAGATAGATAGATAGATAGATAGATAGATAGATAGATAGATAGATAGATAGATAGATAGATAGATAGATAGATAGATAGATAGATAGATAGAGCCAGAGAGAGGTAATAAAAAAAAAGATAGTCTGTGCAAATGTTTATTTCATCATTAATACAACCGTAATTCTATTCTTATATGAAATTATACTTTACCTTTTCTGCAAATCTGTTTAACCATGGCGATTTATTATTTTTTTTTAAAATATTAGAAATGGCATCATCCTAAATTATATATATATCTGAGTTCAAATCCTCTATACTTATATATATAATACATGGGTAATTTAAAAGTATTGCAGTTTGTAATGTTAATTGACTATTTATTAGTCTGCATTACAGTGACATGTTTATTTCATATTTAAAGAGGTTTATTTAAACTTCAATGTATCAATAATTCATACTTTGTAGTCAATTTGCAAGCTTTAAGTGTCCATATATATTCAATGGACCATTGTAAGAATGGGATTCCATTCTTGCTATTAAAAGGTGTGCAGGTTGCCTTGACAGCAGTGAGAAATATTGATTACTATATTTTACTGTGAATGTTTAGGTCGTTACTGGTTGGAACTTAATTTAATTATATATATATATGTGTGTGTGTGCGTGCGTAAAATACAATACCCATTATAAAATATTATATATATAAAAAAAAAAAAGTTAACTGTAAATACAATATTATAGTTTAAATTCTTTTGTACCGCTTTCGTTTACGTGGTCATCCTCGTCAGGTTTTTTAAACTTAATGTTACATATATTTCCATAAGCTGTGTATGGCCATATTTGCAACTTGCCTACTAATTACATCTTCCTTATATTTATCAATCAAAATCGCCTCTTTAATTTTTTTTTTTTTTATGATTTTTTTTCTTCCATTAATACTTTTATTTTACCACTATTAAATTTAAACTTATAATTAGAAGTTTTTTCATGGACAAATAATACTGAAGCTGTATTAAATAGACTATTTACTGTTATTTTTAATTCGATTATATAATAATTGATGCTCCTTTAATCTTTTCTCCACAGAACATCTCGATTCACGGATATATAATTTCTGACATCCACATGAAATCTGATAAATTATATTACTTCTTTGTAATTTAGGAATTATACTCTTAGAATTATTAATCATATCAATTAACATTCCGAGGAACACAAAATGAAATATTATACTTTTCTTTAAATATATTCTTAATTAATTTAGATTGCATGTTATTTATAATCGGCATAGATGTGGTTTTTATCATAACTAACCTTTATAAGTTCATTTGCAAAAGGTTCAATATTTATAATTTTATCACTATTATATTTACATAATTTATCATTGTGATGCGAAAATGATTTCAGGCTTGCCATTTTATGCATCATTGGAAAACGTGATTTAAAATGAATATATCCTCTTTCTCCAATAGGTTTAAAAATTAATTTATAATTTAAATCAGTAGCATCTCTAAATATTTGTAAATCCAAAAATTTTATTTTTCCATTTTGTTCATTCTCAATAGTCCATTTTAAATTGTTTAAATTATTCAGATTATATAAAAGAACATCAATAATGTCTTTAGGACCACAAAGAAAAACATCATTAACATATATAGTATAAATTTTAATATCTTCAAACTTATAAGAATTAAATATATCTTCATATTTCGACAATGTAAAATTCCAAATTTGTGCATCATCCTAAATTTTATATATATAGACAGACAGACAGACAGACAGGTAGACAGATAGATAGATAATTGGATGGATGGATGGATGGATAGATAGATAGATAGATAGATAGATAGATAGATAGATAGATAGATAGATAGATAGATAGATAGATAGATAGATAGATAGATAGATAGATAGATAGATAGATAGATAGATAGATAGATAGATAGATAAATAGATAGATAGATAGATAGATAGATAGATAGATAGATAGGACCACAAAGAAAAACATCATTAACATATATAGTATAAATTTTAATATCTTCAAACTTATAAGAATTAAATATATCTTCATATTACGACAATATAAAATTACAAATTTGTGCATCATCCTAAATTATATATATATATATATATAGACAGACAGACAGGTAGACAGATAGATAGATAATTGGATGGATGGATAGATAGATTGATAGATAGTTAGATAGATAGATAAATAGATAGATAGATAGATAGATAGATAGATAGATAGATAGATAGATAGATAGATAGATAGATAGATAGATAGATAGATAGATAGATAGATAGATAGATAGATAGATAGATAGATAGATAGATAGATAGATAGATAGATGTAATTAAAAAAAGATAGAATGTACAAATGTTTATTTCATCATTAATACAACCATAATTCTATTCCTATATTAAATTATACTTTACCTCTTCTGCAATTCTGTTTTGCCATGCCGATTTATTCTTTTTTCTCAAAATATTAGAAATGATATCACTCTAAATTATATATATATATATATATATATTTGGTGCTGTGTATTATATATATATATATATATATATATATATAATACACAGCACCAAATGGGATGGAACAATATTAACAAGTACAACCACCTAATAAACAATTATTGATTATTACCATGAAAGGGTTCACACTTATGTTACAATCATCACTACATGGTATTAGCAATGTAGCTATGCTAATTTCAACTAAGAATAAAAAACCTATACAGGTTAGCTTGTGGGATTTACTGGTTTAAACCAACAAATTCCCCAAACGGTATATACTGCATCATACTCATATTAACATTTCCATACAATTCAAACCTGTGACTGCCAAAATATATCATTAATATACTAATTTGAAGCTAAGATATATCTCATTAGATTTACCAAAAACTCTTATACTATAAAGAAAAATATACATGATCAACATCTAGGTAATTCTTTGCTCATTCATCAATAATTTAAACAAATAAGTTGAAAGTATATGTGATTAAATCCTTTGACAGAGTCATGAGGGAAATGTATTATATACCTTACATTCTATATGTCATACTCAATAATCAAATAACTCATACAATTTACATATTTATATCCCATTTCAATTATCTATAAATCTCTATACTCACGAAATAATGTTATGATAATCATAATCCTAGTATTTATATGCACACCTTATACAATCATCAATAATGATGATGAATAAATTTTAACCAACTCATATAATCCACATCTATCATTGAACTGGGCATGAATACTTAGATGTTTATTAATTATAAGATTAAACAAAACCAATGATGATGACAACCCCCACTTGAGGATGATCAGATGACCAGGTACATGTGTTATGAATCATTTAAAGAATAAAACTAAAAATAACAATAACACCAATAATAATAACACTAAAGCAAAAATATTATATAATTCTGTTTATTAAGATTTTTTGGTTTATAATGAAACAAATTACTGATCATTCAAATGACTTTAAATATTATATTAATCAAAATCATACATCAATAAAAAAATACTATATGTGTAACAAAATAAGATGGCTATTTCAATCAAAGCCTTTATCTATGATTGATGGTGATAACCATAGATAAAAGCTTCAGGTACTGTCTCTTGTAGAATTTATCATAAGAAAGCTTGTTTAGAGCTATTAACATGGTCTTTATATTTGTAATGACAGCTATATAGGTCGTGTGACATAGGTACGGTTTTTACTAATATTATAATTTTGCTATTAAGGCTTTGGCTATATTAAATTGCTAAAACTGGTAATATATAAAATAACTGAATTTAATTCAGGCCCATATATTTTAGTTAAAGAGCTGAATTTGAAGACATCTCAGAAATAGATAAATGTTTGGCTTCTCACTGAAGAAAGCCTTAGCTCAAAACCAGTCTGGGGAAGAGGACAATCATAGATAAAGGCTTCAGGCAATTTCTCTTGTAGCATTTATCATAAAAAATAAGCTTGTTTAGAGCTATTAGCAGACTCTTTATATATTAGATATTGGTAATGCGAGCTATATAGTTCATGTGACATATGATCTGTTTTTACTAATATATATTGTACCCTTTGTATTAAGGCTAGATATGTTAAAAGAGTAAATTTCTTATAATTTTAAATTGAGATAAGTATAAGTGTTGTAATTGTAATAATAATATTTAAATAGATTTAAAACTTATTAAAATTAATACATAGGAAGGTAAAGCATATTATAAAGCTACTGTAAATGTTAAAATTGTAGAAAGAATAATAATTTAATATTGTATGGCTAAAATAAATGGTGTTAGTTATACTTAAGAAATATAGTAAATATCCTATTAAATAAACTTTTAAAAGACACTTATTTTTAATATAATGCTAAATGTACTTGAATAAATTAATAAATTTATCTTTAAAATAAGTTAAAATTGTGTAATAATTATTTATTAAAGTTCTTCATATTTTATGATGTATCAAATGTTTTGATTTAGTAGTTGTTATTAAAAATGTCAAAATTTACTATTCCAAATTTTTATTATTATATTTATAATTTTATAATATATATTATTTTTATAATTAAATATTTATTTAGTTTTATTTCAGACAGTAAGTTTCAAAAATTGCAACACTGTCTGAAAAAGCAGATCACATGACAAGTAATATATGAAACGGGGGTTAACCCTGTTTAATTGGAGAGAGGACTTTTTTTTTGTTTAATATTTTTTTTTTTTTTTTTTTGGGTTTTTTTGGGGGGGGAGAAATTTTGAGGGGGGGGGGGGGGGGGGGGGGGGGGTGGTGGGGGGTGGGGGGGGGGGGGGGGGGGGGGGGGAGGGAGAAAAAAAGAGGAGGGGGGGAAAGGAAAAAAAAAAGAGGGGGGAGAGGGGGGGGGGGGGGGGGGGGGGGGGGGGGGGGGGAAAAAAAAAGAGAGGGGGGGGGGGGAGGGGGGGGAAAGAAAGAGAAATAAGGAGGGGGGGGGGGGGGGGGGGGGGGGGGGGGGGGGGGGGGGGGGGGGGGAGGAAGAGGGTAGGGGGGAGGGGGAAAAAAAAGGGAGGGAGGGGGGGGGGGGGGGGGGAAAGATATGCATATTATGCTTGCATGGATTCAGAGAAAGTTTTTAATTACTTTCTAAAATTATTCATAAAATAGAGACATTGGTACATGATAGAATAAATCTAAAATAAATATTATTTAATTTTTAGAGATACTTTAAACTAACAAATTTCTTCTAATTTTATAAGCTAGTAAGAATTAATAAGATGTATTATGTTGAATATTTTTATTTGACTATAAAATAAATTACCTATATTAAATATTTCTTATATTTATTATTTATAGGATGCCTTATTATTTTATTTCTAATTTTTAAAAGTACTTAAGTAGGAACTATGTAAATGAGTCAGTAGTCTGATTATTTTTTATCCAATCAGATTGTTTAAAAAACAGATATAAATACTGCGTGTAATTAATTTGGATGTTTTTTTCTTTTATAAAATAGTAGTTGTTGTGTTAGAACAATTATTGTGATAAACAGTATCAAGTTATATTATTATAGGTTAGTAATATAAGAAAAACTAAAAGTAAATTATTATAATTTTTCATTTATTTTTATTTTAAAAAAAGTAAAAATGATTAAGAAATTAATATTTAGTTCAACAAAATGTGTGAATAAATCCACTAAATTTCCTATCAGTAATTATTTTGAAGCTTGGTTGAAATTTATTGGTAAATTATGGAAGAGGAACCCATGGTCTCATGCATGGAAGGATTGGTGATGAAAAAGTGAAGAATTTATAGAAGCATGGTTTTTGCAGTGCTATATGAGAATTTATATATTTATTTAGATGAAATATTTCATAAATGTTTGTGAATATTATCCAGAGGTATGTTACATATAGTGAATATGTCTGTATTTCTAAAGTTAAAAACTTTTAAAAAACATTATTTAAAGATAAATTATGGGAAAAGACGAAAATGGAATTTACCTCTGAAGTTTATAAGATATACCAGATGAACTATAAAATATATTGCTCTCTCTCTCTCTCTCTCTCTCTCTATATATATATATAGAGAGAGATATCAAAATATATATATATATATATATATATATATATATATATATATGTGACATTATTTTGAATGATTAAACTGTATTTATCTTTGAAACAAATTTTATATTTGGACTTGTGAAGGAAATTATTTTGAAGATAAATGCTATGAAAAATATAATTGCTAAAAAAATTGTCATATTAAATGAGTGAACATTAAAACATAATTACCTGCTGTTCTAATTGCCATAATTTTATTTTTAAAGAAGGAAAAAATGGTTAATGAAAGTAAAAATATATGTTATCAAGAATAAATAACCTTTTAGTATTAAAAACCTGGATTTATCTATTTGCCTTATTATGTGCCTTAATGGAATATAAGTTTGAAATGGAAAGACATCTTGTTTTATTCTGGAACTATGTGTTAATAAATATTACCATGAATGATACATCTGTCCTCAAACAAATTGGAATCTATGTATGTACGTGGAGAAAAATGATTTACTTCTTCAAAATGGATTTTCAAAATACTATTGAATAAATAATTGTTATCCTGGAAAGATTTACAGAAATGAACTGTACTAAATATCTTTTAACCTTTTTAAAATGCAGCCTAATGCCCCTTACTATTCAGTATTTTCTGACATTTTCTTTGTCTCACACATCAATGTAAAACATATGATAAAATGTTTAGTACTTATCAGAAAATAATAAATTTGACTTCATTTCATAGATATTTTTGTTTACTACTGAAATACATTTTAAATGTTCACATTTTGTTTCTGTAAATATTAAAACAATGAAATCGCAATCAAAACAAAGACGTTACACATCATCATTTCTAGAAAGATTATTTTCAGTTTATAAAATCAACAAAATATTTTTAATTTCTGATTATTTTTAAAAATGTGTATGAATATTTATTTATTTCTCTTATATCTAACAGATTATGTTTTAAAAGTTTAAAATTTTTGAATATTTATTGCAAAATGATGATATTTTTTTTACTCGTAAATATAAAGTAGATTGTTTACATCATATCTAGTCTTCTAATTTTTTTCAGGCCATATTTATGTTAGCTGCTAATTTTTAGTTATATTTTTGAAAATAAAGTACTTCAAGGCAAAATATGTTATTAATAATTTATATTTCTTGATATCTAATAAATATAGTGTAAATTATTTTTAAAAAAAAATTTAAAACCATAATAAATTCACAAATAAACACATTTTTGTGTCATTGGAAACTTCAATGTCATAAAACACCAAAGGTTTTACAGCCTTGTCAATAGACATGGGCTGAACATGTCAGGGTGGGGCTTTTGTTTATTATTAGAGCAGGAATTTTGACTTTCATGCTTTTTTGCACAAGTTTTTTTACTGTTTTACACGCATTTTAATGTATAATATTTACAAAAAAATTCAGCAGGGGGAAAATTGGTCAAAATATGAAATAATTCACTAGGAAGAGCTGGATGGTTAAGAGGATGAACAATATTTTCAGGATTTTTTACAGATTTTAAAAGTTGACAATTATTTTTTTTTATTGTAATTTTTACACATTAGGAGGAGAATTTGAAAGAAAAAAGGTTTGGACAATACTTGTTGCCTAGCAACTGCACAACCCCCAATTTATTAGAAGAACTCTTAAATAAGGACTTGCATGAAGATGATAAATACGTAACTTTATATTTTATTATTAGTTCTTTTTTATTTATTTATTTTTTAAAAAATACTAACATTAGAATTACAATTTACTTTTAAGTTATATTCAATAAGTTGTATTAGTAAACATTTTTAATTATTAGAATTTTAACTTTAAAATCATTTAACAAATTTTAAAAATTTTTTAAAAACATTTCGTTTAAAGTCTGATATTTTATAATGAGCACTGTAACAATGGAATTTTATGATTTTTTATATTATTATATAATTTGGACCAGAAGACATCAAAATGTGATATTTTTATCACATAGGTAATTTAAATTGTTTTAATTATCATATGGTATATATTTTTAAAGAATTTCTTGGAATTCAAAGATTCATATTATGCTACAAGAATGAATGGATATATGGATATGTGAATTAATAACACCTATCAATTTTTTTATTGAGATATAAGCTATGAATAAAAATATGCATATATTTTGTTTTATATGATAATGTCCATTATGACTTTATTAATTACCATAATTTTGTATGATTTTCTGTATGTAAAACAACATTATATTTATTTTAAATATATGAATATTAATCATATATTTCAAGCAAGTCATTTGTTTTTGTGGCTAACCTTAAGTGTGTGAAACCATTTATTAAAGTATTCACAGTTTGATGAATTAATGTGTTAACTTTGTTTATTATTGGGAAAACTGCTTAGTTTATTTTGTCATGTAAATTGTTTAAATCTATGTGGAATTTTAGATGATAGTGAACAAAGTAGGAAATAAAACCTTGGATGCTTATATTTGTAGGATGTGTCAAGAAGATAGGTGAATTAGCCTATATTATATCAAAGTAGTTGTTATACAAATACAGTTAATGTAGCCCTGTATTATTGTATTTATTTCCATGGAGAGTGTTTGATATTTGTATTTAGATGTTCTGTAAGTGCTGAAAGAAAGACAAGAAATTATTTCCTATGGGTATTAAAGTAAGTCATACCCCTTGCTTCACACTGCTTTCCTTCTGGATTAATGAATTATTTTATACTGTTGAGTCTTTACTCTAGTTATTCCTTCACATCCTATACATTATATCACAATTTTAATTTCATTAGTAATGCATTGTGGAGTTTAGTATTCTGAAAGCAGAATAATGAATAAATATAGAATTATGAATTGTTTTAATAGAAAGCAAGATACGTTATGAATTAAGTAGAAATGCAAATGATCCTGAATATTTAATACTGATGAACCTGCTAAAGGAATCATAACTATTCGTAATATATTTTTCAAATATTTTAGAACATCAAAACGAAGAATGTGAAGTGTATTATGAATGCTTGTATGTTTTATTTCACTTTTATATTTTTTGTTTTTCAACATGAAACATATAATAAAACTTTGAGTTGTACCAAGCAAATTATTTTAGTACATGAACAAACATTGTTTTTGTTATTTTATTAACATAGAAAGAACCTAAATATATTTTAATTAATAAAAAATATTATGCTAAGTATTTTTTTTATATTTACTGGAAGTAGAGAAATAATATTTTCTTATTTACTAGTAATAAACATAATATAATTTTGTAAGGTAAATGATGCAAAATCCCTCATCATACTTGACTGCAGGATATTATAAATTAAGTTAATGATTTATTTTAAGAATCTGAGATGATTATATTTTAAATAACAGAGATCATAATTTATCTAGTATAATATATTAGATTATTTGTAATATTTTAAAGTTGTAATGATACTATAGATTTATATTATCTGAATAAAAAAAAGGGGGGGGGGCATAGTTTAAATACTGTATTTTCTAATATTTATTTATAAATTTATGTATATTATTTTGAAGAAATACAGACATCGATTTGTAATATTATATATATATATATATATTTTGCAGGTTCATCCATCACACAAGTGATCCACTGGGTGATAAAAGATAG